>SJYT01002764.1:76464-209004 GCA_006410635.1 Cephalophus harveyi
ACAGCCCCCTGGCCTGATCCTCTCATCACTGCCACAGCTGCCTTGTTCAGGGGTCAATGAGTGGTCATCACGGCTTATTTACCCGAGGTTCCTGAGAACATGAACAGAGTCCTACTCAAATCTGTCCCCAGACAAAGAAAATGCACCTAACAAGTACCGCTGAATCAATGGAGCTCCTTCAGTTTCCGAGTAAGACTGTCAGCCCACTAAGAAAGTGGGTTTCTTAATTTTCCAGGGTCACCAGGGCATGAAGGGGAGGGTAAGGGGAAGAGAGAAAGGAGGAAGGCAGAAGGCAGAGGCAGACACACAGCTCGTGTGTTTACCTATTTTATGCTGGGAGGGCTCTTACATACCACAAGCTGCAGGGGCCCCCAAATCATAAATGAACAAAATGGGCCGGGGGCAAAGAAGTCATCAATGGCTCAGTCAGGGTCTCTGAAACAAGCATCTCACAGGCCTAGTGCCCTTCAAGTAAAGGCACTCGGGAAAAAAGGTACTCTCCTGGCTCACTAAGGCTGTCCACTGAAGTCATTAAAGCCTTTATCCAGAGAGAAAGTGGACAGAAGCCAAGTGATCAGCTATGATGACAGCAGCCTGAGTTACCCAGGAGAGAGCTGAAATATACATCTGTGATGGGCTCTTACCTCCGAGTGTTAAAAGAACTGGTATATTATTCACATTTCCACCTAAGGACTCCCAGCCTGTGCATGCCTGGTCACCCATGATAAGTTTCAGCCAATCTGGGCCCTCGCCATGTCATTCATTCCGGGGCCTTGTTTGCTGGGGTCACACACTGCTGTTTCCCTGGGAAGACAGCCCAGTGACTATGCATCTCCCCAGGATGGTCAAAGGCATTAGGGCTCCTCACCACGATTGTCCCCAGTGGGATGCAGAGACGGAAGTGCTGGACTAAAGGAAACTGGGATTTGTGGAGATTCTGTAGCCAGAGGAACCCCTCCTGCCCTCAAGACATGCACAGAACTCTGCCTGGAGTGGCGTCGGGTGAATCCTTCAACTCCTTCTCTTCGGTCAGGGATCCCTGGCTTTCTTCCCTCTGGGTCTTAAAAGGATGGAAAGTGACAACACATGGTGCTGGACGCCTGTCTGTGCTCTGAGCCTCAGAGCGGTGGTCCTCAGCCTTCAGCTTCTTCAGCAGGGCCATCAGAACACAGACTGCTGGGCTCCACCCTCAGCATTTCTGAATCAGCAGGTCTGGGCAGCACCATTAATGACCTGCATTTCTGAACAAAATCCTAAGGGATACGACTGCTAGTTCAGGCATCACACTTTGAGAACCACTGATTTCAAGGCAAAAAAAAAAAAGCACCTGTTCTAAGTCTATTCCTTAAAAATTCATCTTTAGGAGACTGATAAATTCACTTTCAAAATAAGATTCTTTAGTATTTTCTTGGAAACCACTGGCCCTCTCACTTTCCTTCTTTTCATACACATGGGTGCAGGGTCTATTTCATATTTCCTAACCCTAAGAAAAACATCACACAAATACTGGCAACTGTTTCATTATAGCTTTCAGTGCTGGCGATCAATAGGGATGGGTGGGGACTGGGTCAAACTGGAACACCCTCTATCATCATCAGCATTTGGATGCCATGCAGGACAGTGGGCTCAGCATCGTCAAAGCTAGTCATTTTTTTGCAAGAGAGGCTGGAGATTTGAATTCTTACCATAAAATCTGTAGATTTTTGGAGGCTGGTAACCAACTCAAAAACTTTTAAATGAAACCATGGGCAGAAACAAAAACAAAAACACCACCAAAAGCCCCTGGAGTTTTCCCACCGGCCACCAGTGTGTAGCTCCTGGTTTTAATTGTTGTGGACCTGCATAAACAGTCATTTGAAGAGAGGGTGCCCTCGTGTTAAAGAACTGAATACCACCATCCTAGACTAAAGGTATAATTAGCACTTTTACCCTGTATTAGGGCTTCCCAGGTGGCTTAGTGGTAAAGAATCCGCCTGCCAATGCAGGAGACACGAGTTCCATCCCTGGGTTTGGAAGATCCCCCGGAGGAGGAAATGGCAACCCACTCCAGTATTCTTGCCTGAGAAAAAAAATCCCATGGACAGAGGAGCCTGGCTGGCTGCAGTCCATGGGGCAGCAAGGGAGTCAGACATGACTGAGCGACCGAACAACAAACCCCTGTATTAGTCCCCCTCTTGCTAAGACCTCTTACTACTAACACACCTGGTGGGTGAACTGAATACCAACTTCCGGGGTATCAGGACACAGCTTCCAAGGGCTGAAAACGTGTGACCAACTACATCTCTCCCAGAGCTGAGCACCCCAGACTGGCTCCAACCTTCTTTGGAAGAAAAGCATAGGATGAGGCTTGGGAATCAGAAGGGTGGACCCTGGAAATTCCATGCTACTCTGTCTATGGAAAAATGGTGCCTCAACAGCTGATGAGAAGGTTTGGAAGGGGAGGCAGTGAGTAAGGAAGCTGACATACAGCTTAAGGAGAGAGGCATGCATCACCAGCTGGGCAGGGAGGCAGAGAAGGCGTTCAGAGGTACAGCCAAGTATGGAGCAAGAGGAAGAGAAAGTGAACCGGTACCACAGCCTTGGGGAGGACAGATGCACATCCATCGGGTATAAAGGTGGATGACACAGCTGCTAGAGTGAGCAGAGATCCACCTCCTCCATGGGATCACACACATTGAGCAGCCGGGGAGCCAGCACTCTGGGAGCATGGTGCCTGGGGGTGAGGGTGGCTGGATTCATTCCTCGTTAAGCAGTGCAGAGCTCTGCAAGGCTCCGGGGCAGGGGAATGCGTGTTTTGGGACCACTGGGGAGGGTGCAGGAGGAGTGGGCAAGGATCACAGGTATCCTTCTCAATCTGCCCAAAGGGAACTCTGCCCTCAGGTCCTGGGAGAAGGGGATGCCACCTCTGGTCCCCTGACCTCACGCCTCCCAGCTGGCCTGCTTGTCCCCATCTGAACTGCCCACTGCATCACCCCAGCTTCTCAAGACGATGCTTGCATGGGGTTCTCCCCACTGAGAACCCATCCTTCCTCCTTCTAGCTCTTCCTTGAAAAGGACATTCCCTCCCAGCCATCCACAGGAGACTTCAGGCTCACTAGGTCACCACTCCCGGCCAGCAGTTGTCATTTTTTTGTCTGTTTTGAAAATTTGACCCGGAGTAATAAGCACATTTTATTTCACAATGCAATATACACACAAAGCAAAAGTTTCATGAAGCAATACTTGCTTTTACAACATGCAACGTGCTCTGCTGTTTTCCCCTCTTTTCCATGCTGGTTAACACAGGTTATAGACACAGGGTGGCTAGTGATGCCTGCTTTAAGAAACACTGCTTTATCTGCTCTCGACAGCTCCTCTTTCTAAATTCCCCCCTTAACCACTCCCCCAACTCTCCATCATAAATTCCTGAAAGGGATTCCCTCACTGTGTACTTTCCTGGGCCGCCCCGAGAGACGTGCAAGCTCGTCGTTTCCAATCTCTCGGCCCCAGACTGTACACCACCTGTGGGCACCCAGGATTACAACTGTACACATTTCCTCTTTTCAAGAACAGAGTTGGTGCTTTGCTGTACAGTAGAAAATAACACAACATTGTAAAGCAACTATACTCCAATAAAATTTTTAAAAAAATAATAAAAAGAAGAGTTGGGAATTCCCTGGCTGTCCAGTGGTTACGACTCTGTGCTTTCACTGCTATAAGCCTGGGTTTGATCCCTGACTGGGGAACTAAGATCCCAGAAGCCACATGGTACAGCCAAGGAAAAATAAAGAAAGAAAAAAGATCCAAGTCTTTGGATCTAGGGCACTTAAAATATTGGTTGAATGATATCATGGAAGAGGGTGCCCAGATGACACTTTCTAAATGATGATAAAATTGTAGTGCATTTCAAGGCATACCCGAAACCCAGTCTCCAGCAAAGCCCTCTGCTGCTGGCGGCAGCCTCTCCCCATCACTAGGGAAAGGAGCTGCGTGGATGCTCATGGTTTCCAACCCCTCGTCCTCAGAGGCACTGTACCCCCACCAGGGCCCCCAGTGCTGCCGTCGACAGGTCCACACCAGCTGGGACACTGACCCTCCACAACAGTGCTCGGGAAGAGATGCCTGTGCTCCCGGGGAAGTCCAGCCTCAGAAGAGTGGACACAGTTGTCACACGGGAAGGGGCCGAATCCATTTAATCCAAGTTTTCCAGACTCCAGCTTCCATGCTCTTTCCTGAAGCCTTAATGGCTTCTGATCCTGTTATGTAATCCTGGGTTCCTTACATGCCCCCCCAACTTGTGACTTAAGAAAGGAGCACCCCCAAGTAATGCGCCCCTTCTTTGCAGCTTGGTGTGTATACCCTCAGCCATCCTGACCCCATGGCAGAAGTGCCCACAGGGGGCAAGGGCCCCCAAGTCAGAAGATCCTGGGGGACCTGGGTCCGGCCCCAGCCCCTCTGGCCGGCTATGTGACACAGGCGGGGCGTGTGCCTCTCTGGGCTTCACCCTCAGCTAGAGGCGAGGGAGTCGAACCAGCCGACTCCCAAGGTCCCTTCCAGGCTTCTCCTGACTATTCTACCTGCACCACGTGGAGCCACCCAGCCCCAACAGCGAAGGAAGAAAAGGCTAAACAGAGGAGGCGAAGTTCCAGACCGGGGAACCAAGTCCAAGTTAAAACAAGGAAAACTGACGCAGCACTCAGCTCACTGCAGACACCACTCTGCCCAGGGGCTGGCCCCTCTTTCAGGAGCCTCAGGTCCCCCGGTGGTCCAGACTCAGTGAAGGGAAGAGGAAGGGGGAATTTGTGGAGAAACTGAAGACGCACACCGCCCCCACCCAGCAGGCCGTCCAAGAAGGACTCGCCTCCCGCTTCCCGCAGGTGTGGGGGCTGCCTCCCCGGCTCCGCTCTCACCCTGCTCCAATGAGCTTCGAGCATCTGCCCCGCAGCCCGGTGGCACCGCCCTGGGTGCCCACTCACCTCAGCCCCGCAGACCCTCCTCTTGCAAAGCTGACCCGCTGGTCATTTTCTGCCACTGTCACCACATCCGCTGCTTCCCCGCGGCATCAGCTAATTCACTGTGCAAAGCAGCATTTATATATAGAAAGTTGCAGCCACGCAGGTTAACATTAAAATAGAGACGACGTTGCCGTGGCAACCAAACAAATGATATTCAAAACGAAAGTAAGTATTCTGCAATCGGGTAAGCATGTCCACAGCCTTCCAGGACAGCTGCGCCGTTTCCCCCGCGAGGGTGGGTGGGACAGCTCAGCAGAAGGGCCTGGTCCTCCATCAACCTTCTCCCTGTGAAGTCACCCCTCTGCTCTCAGCTGTGGCCGTGGCCCTCTGCACAAGCTCCTTCTTGAAGCCAACTCCTGACCCAGAACAGACCTGAGGCCAAGACACCGAAGGGGTATGGTGACCCTGACCAGGTGTGTCCATCTGCAGCTCAACTCCTTAAGGACAAAGGGGAAGCAGCCTGTGTTACTCCCAAGGAAGCTTCTGGAAACAAAGGTGGCTTCTGTCATCTGTTGGCCACATGCAGTCAAGAGACACCAGTGAGCTGAGTGACATTTGGCAGGCAGCTTCCCCTCTCTGAGCCTCAGTGTAAAAATAAGGGGGCACACTACTATATGTAAAATTGATAACTAATAAGGACCTACTGTATAACACTGGGAACTCTACTCAATATTCTGTAATGGTCTATATGGATAAAACAGAGTGGACAGATGTGTAACTGATTCACTTTACTGTACACCAGAAACTAACACAACACTGTAAGTCAATTACATGTGTCTTCAGTAGCGTTTGACTCTTTGTGACTCTGTGGAATGTAGCCCACCAGGCTCCTCTGTCCATGGGATTTTTCAGGCAAGAACACTGTTGGGTTGTCGAGTCCTCCTCCAGGGATCTTCCTGGCCCAGGGATCAAACTCGTGTCTCCTGTGTCTCCTGCATTAGTAGGCGGATTCTTTACCACTGAGCCACCATAAAAATTAAAAAGAAAAAATAAGGGCGGGGCGGATAAGGGACTGGAGGAGAAGGGGACAACAAAGGATGAGATGGCTGGATGGCATCACTGACTCGATGGACGTGAGTTTGAGTGAACTCCAGGAGTTGGTGATGGACAGGGAGGCCCGGCGTCCTGCGATTCATGGGGTCGCAAAGAGTTGGACACAACTGAGAGACTGAACTGAAGGGACTGGAGAAGCAGCTTAGTCCCTCCTACCTCTGCAATTCTAGGATGTGCGTCTTGTCTCCTTTCTCACTTCCTTTTTTTAACTTTCTTTGTTTCCTTCATCCCTGGACATATGCCTTAACCCTGCCACATAAGCCCTGATATTTCTACAGTCCCCATCTCACACAGGAGCTCCTGGTTCCTGGTATGGCATGCGGAACAACCCTCCACCAGTGCTGTTCAGCACAGCCACCACCCAGAATACTCACAGCCATTGAGTCAAAAGGTATGGATTCTGTTATTCAAGGAGCCACCAAGAGCCGAGGGGCCTTAGACAACTCTCTGAGCTGTCTGAGACTCGATTACAGATTTCAAATCGGATATGATCTGCAATGACTAAAATTTAAAAGATGGACGATATCAAGTGCTGGCATGGATGCAGAGCAACTGGAAATCTCATCCATTGCTGGTGGGAATGCAAAATGGTACAGCCACCCTGGAGAGCAGTTAAGCAGTTTCCTATAAACATATACTTAACATATGACCCGGCAATTCCACTCCTAGGCACATACCCCAAAGAAATTAAAATATAGGTCCATACCAAGTCTTGTACACAAACATTCATAGCAGCTTTATTCATAAGAACACCAAACTGGCAACAACCCAAAAGATCTCAACAGGTACAAACTATGGAACAAACTATGGAACATCCACGCAATGGAATATTACTCACCAACACAAAGGAACAAACTATTGATATATGCCACAACCTGGATCCATCTCACAGATAGTAAGAAGCCAGTCTCAAAAGGTTACCTGTTGTATGATTCCATTTGTGTGATATTCTCAAAAAGACAAAACTACTGTACAAGGATGGATGACCCATGAAGGGTTAGGTCAGAGAGGGTATGAATGCAAAGGGAGGGTAGGAGAGAAGATCTTAGAGCGATGAAGCTCTTCTATATCCTGGCTCAGGTGGTGGTTACATAAGTCTATAATATGTGTTAAAATTCACAGAACTGTATACCTAAAAAGGTCAATCTTATTGTCTAGAAAAAATTAAAATACATGCTACTTTCACCTTGAAAAAGAAAAAACAAAACAAAACACAATGATGCTGTCTCCTTATAGAACAGATCATCAGTGGGCTCCTCCCAGGCAACAAAGATATAGTGTACAGCACAGGGAAATATGGCCATTATTTCACATTGCCTTCAAATGGAATATTTATATCTATAAAAATATTGAATCAGTATGTTGTATACCTGAAAATTATCTTTTATAAATAAACTATAATTTTTAAAAGGGAGGGGCCCTCACCAATAAACTGTTAGGTCCTGAGAACTATTAGTTACTGATACCGCTTTTAATTACAAAGAGCCTCTTCTTGTTTTAGACGAATAGTTCTCCACCTTGGACCAGGAGCAGCAGCATCACCTGGGAATCTGATCAGAAGTAGAAACTTTGGGGCATCAACCCAGCCCTCCTGAATCAGAAATTCTGGGGGTGGGGTTCCACAGTCCGTTTCTGACAAGCCTTTGGGATGAATGATTCCAATGCACGCTGAAATCTGGGGACCACTGGCCTCCACACATCCATTAGATCCATCTAAGGCCAGTCCATCACAGATCCATCCGGCCCTTTAATGTCTAAAGTACAGATGCAGACATCTTTTCCTACCTCTTCCTTGCTCTCACTGACTCTTCTTTTCCCCTCTCTCCCATCTCTGCCTTTATTCTGCCCCCAGGCCAGCTGTTGCCTTGCAGGGAGAAGCAGGGGCCACAGCTCTAACTGACATGGAATCACGTGTCCTGTTGGGATGCCTGGAAGGAAGAGTCACTGTGACCTCAGTCTTGGGAGGAGCTGGGAGGACCAGGGAGGGGCCCTGGGCTGTACACATCGCTGCAGGCTCTGCAAACACTCTTCCCTTCTGACCTGGCCGCCCACATCCTACTATCAACTCCTGGAGCACTGCTCCAATCAAACCCTGGAAAGGCACCACGTCCCACTTACCCCAGAAGGACAACTTCAAAGCCGCTTCACATGGACCCTGGCTCCGAAGCCACGCAGAGATGACGGATCACAAAGGCAAAATCAGAACCATATGGACTTCGTAGTCGGCAAAATAAACAGAATTACAGCATCAGGGTTGGGGAGAAGGAAACCGGGGTCTGAGTGTCTGGCCCAGAGCCCGGGTTTGGTGGCCCCCAGCACGGGCTGGGCTCCCTGGCCTCTCCTCCCCACCCACAACGCCCACAAACAGTGCCAGGAGCACCCGGCGTGCTAATCCTCCTCACCGAGGCCTCTATGAGCAAGGCTGCTTCAGCTGACACCTACTGAGTTTTTATATTCTCTTTTATGGTGCACTTGAAGATAGTTCAACTTCTTTTCCAGTTTTGTACAAATGTGCACAGACTCTGCCACTGGTGACAGCACCAGGAGCCTCAGGGAGGGGTTAGGGGAGCAGCTGTGGCCCCCACTGTGCTTAGTCGCTCAGTTGTGTCCGACTCTTTGTGACCCCACGCACTGTAGCCCCCCAGGCTCCTCTGTCTGTGGGGATTTTCCAGGCAAGATTCTGGAGTGGGTTGCCATGCCCTCCTGCAGGGGATCTTCCTAACCCAGGGATCAAACCCGGGTCTCCCACATTGCAGGTGGGTCCTTTACCAGCTGAGCTGCCTGGGAAGCCTCACCCCTGCCCTCTTCTACACCACTGGCCCCTTCCTCCCAGAGAGAACCACACTGGGCATACAGTCAATCGTGCTGGGTGCACCCACTCCCGGCCTCATTCGCATCATGGAGCAGAGAAGCTCTTCCCCAGTTTCTAGGGAAACAGCATGGTGGTTCGCGTGGCTAGTGTTTCTGAGCTGGGGCAGTTTGGGGACATCTGGCAATGTCTGGGGACATTTACTGGCTATCATGATGGGGGTAGGAGCGACCAGCAGGAGTACTGGTTCCCTATTGCTGTCCTGAAAAATGCCCACAAATTCAGCAGCTTCAGTTCAGTTCACATACTCAGTTGTGTCCGACTCTTTGTGACCCCATGAATTGAGCACGCCAGGCCTCCCTGTCCATCACCAACTCCCAGAGTTCACTCAAACTCATGTCCATTGAGTTGGTGATGCCATCCAGCCATCTCATCCTCTGTCGTCCCCTTCTCCTCCTGCCCCCAATCCCTCCCAGCATCAGGGTCTTTTCCAATGAGTCAACTCTTCGCATCAGGTGGCTAAAGTATTGGAGTTTCAGCTTCAGCATCATTCCTTCCAAAGAAATCCCAGGGCTGATCTCCTTCAGAATGGACTGGTTGGATCTCCTTGCAGTCCAAGGGACTCTCAAGAGTCTTCTCCAACACCACAGTTCAAAAGCATCAGTTCTTCAGTGCTCAGCTTTCTTCACAGTCCAACTCTCACATCCATACATGACCACTGGAAAAACCATAGCCTTGACTAGACGGACCTTTTTTTGTTGTTGTTGGCAAAGTAATGTCTCTGCTTTTGAATGTGCTATCTAGGTTGGTCATAACTTTCCTTCCAAGGAGTAAGCGTCTTTTAATTTCATGGCTGCAGTCACCATCTACAGTGATTTTGGAGCCCCCACAAATAAAGCCTGACACTGTTTCCACTGTTTCCCCATCTATTTCCCATGAAGTGATGGGACCAGATGCCATGATCTTCATTTTCTGAATGTTGAGCTTTAAGCCAACTTTTTCGCTCTCCTCTTCACTTTCATTAAGAGGCTTTTTAGTTCCTCTTCACTTTCTGCCATAAGGGTGGTGTCATCTGCATATCTGAGGTTATTGATATTCAGTAGCCTAAGGCGACACAAATTTCTTAGAGTTCTGAATTTCAGAAACGGGTCTCACTGGGCTAAAGCCAGGGTGTCAGCAGGACCATGTTCCTTATGGAGGTTTTAGGGAAGAATCTGTTTCCTTGTCTTAATTTTCAGCTTGTAGAAGCCACTTGCATTTCTTGGCTCCTGGCCCCTTCCTCCATTTTCAAAGCTAGTAGTGGTGAATCAAGTCTTCTTCATGTTGCTTTTATCTCTCTGAAAAATGAAAGTGTTAGTCGCTCAGTCGTTTCCAACTCTTTGCGACCCTGTGGACTGTAGCACACCAGGCTCTTCTCTCCATGGGATTCTTCAGATTAAGAGTACCAGAGTGGGTAGCCATGCCATTCTCCAGGGGATCTTCCCAACCCAGGGATTGAACTCACATCCTTATGTCTCCCACATTGCAGGAAGATTCTTTATCATCTGAGCCACCAGGGAAGCCCCTGATCTCTTTTTTTTTTTTTTTGATGGGGGGGAAGGTAATGAGTAGTATATGGGATCTCAATTCCCTGAACAAGGATCCAGCCCTCGCCCCCTACATTGGAAGTACAGAGTTTTAACCACTGGACCGCCAGGGAAGTTCCCTGGTTTTTCTCTTTTGTCCTCTTCCACTGATAAGGACCCTAGTGATTATACTGGGGCCTACCTATATAATCCAAACTACTCACCTCCAGGTCAACTGCTATACAATCTTTTTTATTTTCTTGCTTTAATTTTTTTAAATTATGAAAACATGATAACACATGTACAGGAGACT
The DNA here is from genome assembly GCA_006410635.1 of Cephalophus harveyi. Lineage (NCBI taxonomy): Eukaryota > Metazoa > Chordata > Mammalia > Artiodactyla > Bovidae > Cephalophus > Cephalophus harveyi. The sequence continues at coordinate 87,199 of SJYT01002764.1, forward strand.
TGGAAAATACAGAACAAGGTTACATATAGTTCCATTATGTATAACAATTATTATTTTAAGTAGATACATTAAGATTTTTTTAGTTGGCATTTCAATATCAAACTCTCAAAAATTAATAGAATGAATAGACAGAGTACAGTACACCCGAAAAGCACTGAGAACCAATTCAACATAATCAAGATTTAAACAATTTTCACACAGTAGTGGGATACAAATTTTGTTCAAGTTCCCACAGACTATAAACTAGGAGACACTGGAACATATCCAGGGATGTAACACAAGGTGTGATTTGCGATCTTAATTCCATCTGCAACTTCAATTCCCTGGACCACGTGACCTAATACACTCACAGGTTCCAGGAACGGGGGCTGTGGACATCTGGTGGGTGGCATGATTGTGTCAACCACTGGCATCCAGTGAGTAGAGGCCAGCGATGCTACTAAACATCCTACAATGCACAGGAGCCCCCAGCCCACAACCAGCAACTATGCACCCCCAAATCCCCAAATGCCAGTAGTGGCGAGGCTGAGAAACTCTGGTACAGCCTAATACTGACCAGGTTCCCAGTGACCCTGACTCAAGTCCATTTCCATGGAGAGACCAACCATTGGGCCCTAGGAGAAGCTGTGACTCACGATGAAGGAGGAACACTTACCATTCTGTTCAATATTTTAAAGTAGATTCTGTGTTCCAAAATCATCCTCAAATGATTTTTTGAAATACATACAGGCTTTAAAAACAAATAAAATGCATCCTGCCCACTGAAGGCCCAATAACACAGCGGACATAGAGTATTTAAATCCCTCTACATAAACAACTTCAAATAACATGACTAATTCTGCTTTGCTGTCTAATATGCTGTTTGCTCTCAGAAATCCCTGAGTTAGCAATCCAGAAGTGCTCACACCCCCATGTTCTCTCCCCTCTCTCCCAGGAGGGCTGAGCCACCAGCAGCTGATGAGAATACTTAATGACCCAGAGGTCTCAGTCCCCACAGCAAAAGCCCTCCAGCCCCTAGGCTCCTGTGGGTAGCCAGGGGAGCCCAGCATGGGTGAAGCTGCAGCTGCTGGGGCAGCCTGGGGAGGGGAGGGCTGTGAAGGAGGCCCCATCCAGCCCTGCAGATCGAAAGGGTCAGAAAGGATGCAGCCCCGCACAGGCAACCTCCGTCCTACCCCTTGGGCCATTCACCGGCTGGGTCTCCCAGAGTGGGTCAAGAAGCAGCAGCAGAGATCGAGTTGGTGATGGTTTCCTGGCAATTCCCTGGCGGGGACAGGCAGGACCTGTGAACCCCACTTTTCTGTTGTTCAGACAAAGGAGTCCCTACCCTCTCCCACCTCCATCACAATGATGAGCAGCGGCACGGTGGCACCTGGCCTGGGCACGTGTATCTATGTGTGTGTCCGCATGTCCTGCAGCCCAGACAATCTCCTGCTCTCTGCTCCACACCTACTGCTTATTTAACTTCTCTGTGGCAATTATCCAGCATTTTCTGCCAAAGCCACCATCTCTGCCCCAAAGCACATGGAACACCAGCTCTAGTGAAGCCAGCCCGTGAGTGAGATGCCCTGATGCTCAGGACCCCTTGCGCCAAGATGTTGGCCAAACAGCACACCACGTGCGTCCACCTGTCTGTCCTGCAAACACCTGCCATGCTTCTACTATGCTCAAGATGCCATCTAGACCTGGAAACCATAGCAGCCGAGACAGAAGGGCCTTGTCCATGAGGAGCTTAACTCTACTGAAGGGAGAACAATAAGGCTCGGCTCCAAACATGGATGAACATTATCTCATTTAACGGGCAAACCAACACTGGAGGAAGGTGAAAAACCGTCTTCATTTTCAGATGATTACAACCACAACAATAAACACATGACGCTGTGTGGCTCAGGGTCCTCATCAGTTTATGTACGTTCACTCATTTGGTCTCTACCACAAGCCTGGAGGTAGGTTCTGGAAGCACTGATGGTCCCTGGCTTATGGTGACTTTTGTTGACTTCGACTTATGATTTCTTGACTCTGCGATGGTGTAAAAGTTCTATGCATTCAGTAGAAACTTGCTGAACTTGCACAGCTGGCTCCGGAGCTCTTAGTGAGTCACTTCTCCTCTCACCTGCTCACTGTGGCAGCTTCCTGACCGCCACCCAGCACAACTCAACCACTGAGCATTCTCCCTGCCAAATGCCTCCTTCTGGACCTGGGCCCCAGGGCTCCCACCTCCAAGGGGCAGAGAAGGGGCAGAGGGATGCTGTCTTCATGTGGCTCCAGGAGCCCCTCTGTGGTTCAGTCCCCACAGTGAGTCACCTCCCTCCGTGGACTGTTGCCAAAGAGAAAGCCCTGTGATGGTGGGAGCACCCACCCCCACTTCCCTTTCTCAAGCGCGGCTTTCACCAGATCGAACATTAGTCATGTAAATGCCAACAGAAGTTCAAAGACGCTTTGATAATGGGATTTTCTAATCCAAGCAGCTGCCGCTGCTGGACACAAACCTCTTGGCTCCCTCATCCAATACCCGCCTTTCAGGACCTCTGGGGTTAGCATCTCCATCTCCTGTGACATGTGGGGATGTGGGTGTCTGTTTTCACACTTGGATTTTTGCAGCAGAGGGAACGCCTCAAAGGCATGACCTGGTATCTCCAAGCACAGTGATCGGGGGGCCTGGAAACCACCCTGGGATGCAACAGCATCCTACATCTCCAGGAAACACCAAGCCAGAAGCAACTTGTGACAGTTACCTTCTCAGTGTGCCTTCCCCCAACACACCCCTATTTCTGCTGAGAGTGCCCTGATTTTCTTTTGGGGGTGCATCTTTTCCCCACCCCGTCATCATGGTTTGTGTAGAGAGGTGGCCCTCACCTCTCTAAGGAGCATAGTCTATTCCCTGGGCCACAGTGACTAGCTCTGGGGGGGGCAAGTGACCCAGGTGCTCAATTCCTGGATTTTAGTTGGAATTAATGTAAATGTGAAGCTGCTGATGGTTATCTTGACACCCTATGGGAAAAACCTCCTGAGTATGGAAGCTACATAGAAGAAAAAAAGAGCTGGTGAGGGACAGAGAGAAGAGATGGGGGAATAGGGAGACAGAGAGACATCAGATTGCTGATACTGTGTAAGCTGCTTGATCAAACCATGTCTGAGGCTGACATTCTGGGACTTTTTCAGTTACACCAAACTATAAATTCCCTTTTTGTCTGAAGTCAATTTGAGAGGCATTTATATAAGATGAAATAGAAAGATTTGTGCCTAATATTCTCTCAGCACAGGCCAGGGCATAATATCAACAGCAGCAAACTCTAAAGAACATAGAGCAGAGAGTATGAGAGATTCAGCCCCTTCTATCAAGGTAAGTCTTCTTCTATGAGACATGCGTTCCCAAATAGCCTCCGTATTAGTTTCCCATGGCTGCTGCAAAAAACTACCATAGACTTGGTAGCATAAAACCAAGTCTACCAGAGAAGTCAACTATATATATATATATACACACACATATATACTCTCAGAATATATACTTCTTTCAGAAGCATGTATATATATATTCTCTCAGTTCTGGAGGCCAGAAGTCCAAAATCTGTATGACTGAACTGAAATCAAGGTTTTTCCCTCTGGAGGTTCTAGGGGAGAATCCTGTCCTTGCCTCTTCCAGCACCTGGTGGCTGCCAGCCTCCCTTGGCTTGTGGCCACATCACTCCAGTCTCTGCCTTCCTGGTCAGATTCCTCTTCTTCGGGCACAGTAGCATCTCCTTCTGCCTCCTTCTAATAAGGACATCCAGCACTGCATTGAGGGTCATCTGGATAATCTGGGATAATCTCATCTTAAAATTCTTAACTTGGTCACATCTGCAGAGACCCTTCTCCCAAATCAGGTAACATTCCCAGGGCCTGGGGATTGGAATGTGGACACACCTTTGGGAGCCATTCTCAGCCGTCTCCCCTCATCCTGGCCGAGTCAGACTATCACATGAGCGTGGACGAGGTACATCATGGTTCACACCTCCTAGGCCTCACAGGGCCTGCCTGGCGGGGCTCCACAGAATGGCGGGGAACTCCTGGGCAGGCCGAGGGGCACTAGGAGAAGAAATAACCACAGAGTCTTTAACAGAGAATCAGAATAGAAGATCCGCAGGGAGCAGAGTGCCAGGCTCAGCCCAGTGTGGCTTGCACCCCTGGATGAGGTCTGTTCAGGGACATTTTGGGGAGCTGGAGTCAGGGGGCTGTTTGCTGAGGGATAAAATGCAATATGACCTCAGATCAAGGTAAGGCTAATTAGAACACACCCCTACATGCACCATAATGTCCCCAGTGAGTGGGAGGGTTGGGGTATGATGGGGGAAGGCATCCCCTTTGTACTGGAAGCAGGAAGAAAGGAGGGAAAATGAGACTGTGATGTGTGAAAGAAGCCATGTCCAGCTGGGCTGCTTCTTACAGCTGCGGTGATTCTGGCCTGTACTTGCTGTCGAGGGGGCCCTGGCACCAGAGACAAGGAAGGGAAAGACCACCCACTGGAAAGAACCAGGCCTGTAGATTGCAGGTGCTCCCCAGCCGGGTGGGGGAGGCTTGCCTCTGGAGTGACACCCCCACTCCCACCATGGGGTGAAAAGAGGCTGGTCACACCTACAAGAGTATATAGGTGGACTCGGATCTAAGTGGGGTGTCCGGCCTCTGCCAGTCCCCAAGAGGACTCAAGCAACTGCGGAAGGTCCCCCCTCCCAACTGGAAGCTGCTCCCACAACATGGGGAGCTGGGTCAGGACACGCCCACATCTCCACAGAAACGCCCAGAACAAAACCAAACTTTTGAGCTTCCTTTGCGGTCTGCTGACCTGGTTGGTGAGGCAAGGTGGGGTTCCCCAAAATGCTGTTGTTGTTTAGTCGCTAAGTTGTGTTCAACTCTTCGTGACCGCATCAACCATAGCCCACCAGGCTCCCCTATCCATGGGATTCTCCAGGCAAGATACTGGAGTGGGCTGCCACGACCTCCTCTGGGGAATCTTCCCAACCCAAGGACTGAAACTGAAACTCCTGCTTGGCAGGCAGATTCTTTACTAGTGAGCCACCAGGGAAGCTCCCCAAATCACAGGCATTCCTGTAACACCGACATCACTCAAGGTAGTCCCTTACAATGTGCTCAGGATGGCCTGGGCAGGCTAAGAGACCCGTTTTTAAATAGTACCACACTCATTTTAAGGCCTCTTATGGAAAGCCACACACAGCCAGCACATAAGGACTGCGTGGTCCCTGACATTCTGCATGGGCAGCCATGATCCACTTTGGCTCCTTGCAGGTTACCAAATGCCTCCCCTTCATTCCTCCATACAGACTACTGCCCCCGCCCCCACCAGCTTACTTCTGGCTGAAAAGCTCCCTGGAGACCCACACAGAATAGCCAGGCCACCCGCCCAACCAGCACCAAGCCAGAATGTCTGTCACTCTCCAGCTGGTGAGCTGAGCTGTATTCTTTGAGAATACAGCTTGGACACTGTACACCCTGCTCTGCCCCGGCTGGGGGAGGGGGCCTTGATCAGTGATAAGAAACCATCCCCTAGAAGTTGTTAGAGAGACCCCCAACTAGGAGAACGGCTAACTCTGTAACTGAGAGAAGCTGATAGCGATATCGCATAAGAATCTTGACTCGGAGGTGCGGTCACCTCACATTCTGTAAAGAGCTGGGGTGTGGTATCTCTGACACTATCTGTACCAAACAACCTTGGTCACTGGGTCTTGGTCTTGACCTTGGACACTTCTGCACGAACTAGTCCGGGCCTGTGATCTGTCCTTCAGAATGTCATACGCCCCATAGCTGAGGCTGAGGCCTCATGTGAAAAGATCCACCAGCTCCTCCCAAACCTCTTAAGCTGCTTCATGAGAAGCTCAGTGAAATCATACCGGTACCGAGAGGGGCAGCCCCCCAACACACTCTTGATAGGCAAGCTCACCCCAGAAGCAGCATCAGTACCCCAAAACCCCTTCCCTCAAGGGCTGAAGGAATCTGGGTTCTCTGACGGGAAGGCCGAGACCAGCTACTCACAGAACCAGTATGTAGCCACGATTTTATTATAACACAAAGATACAAAAAAAAAAAAAAAAAGAAAAATCAATAAAGGGAAAAAGTATCTGGGGGCCAGGCCCTGAGGAAACCAGGTGCAAGCTTGCAGGAGACTCCTCCCAGAGCAGATGCACTGAATTTGTCCAGCAGTGATGGGTAGGAAGTGTGTCTACCAGGGATGCTCAGAGACTCAGAGCACTGGGGCTTGATCCGGGGCTGGTCCCACAGGCGGGCTTCCCTGGTGGCTCAGTGGTAAAGACTCCACCTGCCAATGCAGGAGATGCAGATTTGACCTGTGGGTCAGCAAGATCCCCTAGAGAAGGAAATGCAACTCCAGTATTCTTGCCTGGGAAGTTCCATGGACAGAGGAGCCTGGTGGGCTCCAGTCCAAGGCGTCGCAATGAGCAAGAGACAACCGAGGGACTGAGCATGCAGCCATGGTCCCACAGGCATCCGCTGCCTGATACATAGCAAAACCCCAGGCTCCCAGAAGGAAAGCAGGGGCTCAGTATGAACCACAACGTTTGCAAGAACATAAGAGCCACCCTTATCATTTCTGGAATGGTGGGAACCCTCCCTGGATCCAAGTGACATCAGCCAAAGACCAACACTGCAAGCAAGCTCTGTAAGGAGAGCAGTCCTGGGCTGGCTCTGTCAACGGTTTCTCCACACTGGATATAGAATGTTCCTTAAAAGGGACCTCTCCTGCTGTCTGGCTGATTAGGGCAGATTTCTGCCACTGACCCCTAAGCAATTGACAAGCCTCTAAAACCCTTGTGCTGATGGAGAGCTTACCCCCTCACAAAGTGTGCTGGCCCGTGGTTGGCCTGTGCTCATTGACAGCATTTTTCTCCCAGGAACACTGGCCTGCAACTGCAATATTTCACATTGAAGAGCACTTCTTATAATCACCACCACTTACTATCACTCTCTATGTCAGGCACTGGGCCCAGCATGTGACACACGTGAGCTTATTTAATACAATATTCATCGTTTACAATGGTGTCAACTATAGCTTACAGATATGCAATGACTTGCCCAAGATCCCATTTTAATGGGTGTGAGCCCTGGTCTATTTGACCCTACAGCTGGTGACCTTGAACCCCCTATATCCAGCTTCCCTTGGGAGCTCATCTTTCACTATCATTTTTGGCATGACATCATACCACTCTTGTTTACTTAATATTTTTAGTTGACTCCTTTCTTTACTTTAAAAAAAAACAACACATTTTATTTCTCAGAAAATCTTAATAGTATTCTCTGAATGGAAAACTAGTAACATCTGCCAGAAATCTACAGCACAAAAATAACTGCAACAACAAAAACAACAAAAACAAGCGATGCTACTCAGTCGTAACTAGACAGTACTACCTGCCGAGGCCTGTTCTCACCCAGCACCACCCCAAACTCTCCTTGACTGAGAGCACTGCAAAAAGAAAACACCTCTCCTTTTGTGATTTAATGGTTCACAAAGTCTTGCCTGTGGACCACTGAGACCCACCTTTGCCCAGTCTTCTGGAACGCACTACACGGTTACCCTACGCGCTATAGGAACCTGCCCCGTCTGGCTCACTGTCAGGCAGCAGGGAAGAAGGTGCTGCTGGCTGGTTCCCTGTCTGCCCCACGCCCCATCCCAAGGCATTTTCCAGCTCCTCCCTGCCCCACTGGCTCATCTGTTCTCCAGCCTCTGTGGCCACTATGCCCAGGTGTCACACAACATCAGCACCCACTTGGGGCAGGTGCCCCTTCTGCTCCCAGCCTGGGCCCTGTTCTCCTTCATCCCTAGTTTCTGCTCCCCTGAGCTCCATTCAGCTGGCCTTGGCTACTGGCCTGATCTTGGGGAAAGAAAATGCCACCAGAGATGCTGTGCCTCTGGCCAATTTCCTAAATCATGAGGGGCTGGAAGGGACAGGCAGAGGGTCTCTCACAGGCAAGTCATGATCTGGGATGTGGGCGTCGGTCCAGGATGAGGGCAGCATTCTGAAGTTGGAAATGTGCCTTTTTTCTCAAACAGGGGACGACATGGCTGATTCCCACTTCCCCAACACCATATGATCTTCCAGTCCAACCCAACCACAGGCTTTAAGGAGCCATTCAATCAGAAACAGAGGGTCCCACTCCGAAACCATCCAGAGGCAGCAGGCAGGAAGGCACCAAGGAACCCCAAGCATAGAAGGCGGTGGGGATGGCTGAGAGCTCGGGCTGATGAGGAAGACAGACCCAGATTCCAGTCCTGGCTTCACCATCCCCCTGGCCAAATGACTTTCCACATCTGAGGCACAGGATCAAAAATCATACAAACCCCATAGGGTTGTTGTGGGGGGGTAGTGGGAAGCGCCCAGAGACTGGGCTCAGTAACATTATTTCTGTGGAGCTGGGCTCTGAGTCTGAAGCCAAGAACAGGAATAGGAAACAGCCGAAGGCAGATTACTCCCCCACATGTGCAGTGAACAGCCTGTGAGCAGAGAACAGCTGGAGAGGTGGGGCCCCGCCCAACAGGTGTTTGTGTCAGAGAGGTGAGGGCTTAGCCTGCAGGTCAGGGGCCTATCTATAAAAACCAGGAAATGTCCCATGAAAAAAATAAGATGACTGCAGTCATCTCATGAAAACTCAACAGGGCCGTACAAAAACTGTCCTGACAGGATGAAGAAAACGTTGCCATCTTCCCCATCATCCTCGAAAGCAGTGGTTTTCAGCCTGGCTGCCTATGAAATTCACCTGGGAGGTTTTTTTTTTTTTTTTGGCTGCTCTACACAGCTTGTGGGAACTCAGTTCCTCAATCAGGGTCATGGGAGTGAGAGTGGCCACCAGGAAATTCCCCATCTGGGCGCTTTATAGCCACCTGCCTGCCCAGGAATCCCCTGGCCCGTGAAACAGGATGTCGCAGGGAGACACCTGGAGATGGCTGCCTTGCAAGCTCAAAAGTGATCCTAACATGCAGCCCACAGAGCTGCTCGGATTCTGTGGCCACCACCTGCCTCATGGGGGCCGGTAGCAGACACGACCTGGCCTACAGCTTCTTCAGCCAAGGTTAATAATAGGAAAGGCTGGGGCCCCGGGACGCAAAGCCAGCATGCAGCCTGCTTTAACCATCATCTGTTCCACAACAGAGATGCTGGCCGGCATGGTCATCCTGGGCCTCCTCTCAGGGCAGCGTCACCTCTGCCCATCCTGGGAAAAGCCAAAGGCCGAAGCTCACTGAGGACCAGGAGTGCGCTAGAGAAGCAGGTGGGGAGGGTTCTTCTGCCCACGGTCTGGAAACAGCCCCAGAGGCATTCCAGTTTCGATTTTCCTGCTGGGTAAGAGGTTCTTCTGGCTTACAACACCCTTCCTGTAAAGTCCTGGAGCTACGCCATGCCCAAAGAAACCCCAAGTTCCATCATTTACTGATAGAATGATCTTTCTGTCCACCAGCCTCCTGGATCCATGGGAGCAGATAATGAGCATAAGGCAAAGAAAAGAGCAGACCGCTTGCCAGCACTGTTTCTGGGGCGGGGAGACTGTGGACAGAGCTTGGGGACGGACCAACATGCATGGATTGTCTGGCCCCAGGACTGGTGCATTACTGGCTTACCTCCCCACTGGTGTTGTGCCATTTCTCTCAAAAGGGGGAGAGGGGCTAAAAAGAAGTGAGCTGGATGTCAGGGTGTCACAGTTCCCAGGCTGTGTTATGATTCCGAGTGTGCAGAGTGATGTAGTCTCGCCCAGGGTGGGCAGCAAAATGGAGATTGAGGAGACCCTCCCTGGCCGGGGACCCGAGTGACAGCAAGGCGAAGGCTCGCAGGAATGAGGCAAGGAAATGGGACTTTGATTGCTCAGATTAAGTGTGGCAGGGCCGGAGAACAGTGACAAGTGACATGTGAATCACAAAGACGAGGGCTTCCCAGGAGCCGATGTGTCCTAACAGGCCCAGTGGCTCAGCCTGAGAAACAGGAAAATGGGAAGAGGGTGAAACACAGCTTGAGGCTAGCTGATACCCCTCCCCAGCCAGCGTGGGCTGGGCTCTTTCACAGTCACTGGTAACAATCCTGGAAGTCAGAATGGTTTTTGTTTGAGCCTGTTCTCTTAAGTCTAGAGTTCTTCTGTTGTCCCCGAGGCCCTGGGGAAAGCCAAGGTGTAGATGACAAGATGACAGCATGGACCCTTGCTCCAAAAAGCCCAGTCCACACACCAGCCACCGTGAGCTGGTTAGGAACACAGCATCCAGGACCCTCCCCTGACCTCCTGCATCCAGATCTGCTTTCTGCTAAGCGCCCCAGGTGACCCGTGCTCTGGTTCATGTTTGGGAAACTCTTATTTGCAGCAGAGGCTCTTTGTCAGCTGCACAAGGTACCTCTCAAGGCACTAACCACATACTGAAGCATGTAACAGCCACACAGACAGCTGAGTGAAGACTTTAGAGGTGGTTTCAATTTAGGCTCAGACAGTAAAGAATCCACCTGCAATGTAAGAGATCCAGGTTCGATCCCTGAATTGGGAAGATCCTCTGGAGAAGGGAATGGCTACCCAATCCAGTATTCGTGCCTGGAGAATTCCATGGACAGAGGAGCCTGGCAGGCTACAGTCCATGGGGTCGCAAACAGCTGGACATGACTTTCACTTCTTTTCCTGTTTAGGCATCTCACGTTGACTCCTACCCTAGTTCCCCAGTCAAATCCTTGGCTCCAGCTACTTCCTCGGTTCCCCACTCACAGATCAACCAAGGCAATCGCTGATTAAAATGTCTCCCCAGAGCCACTAAACTTGATAGAGTAACCTTTCCAGATTTATTTGCCCATCTGTTCACTTACTTACTAAATTGTTTGCCAGGCTCGTTCAAACACCGAGTGGGCACCTACTATATGTCAGGCACCGAGAAGCAGCAAATATATGGCCCAGTCAGGTTCTGGGAAGAGTCTGCCTTCTGTAAAGAGAGAAAGATGGCAGGCGGGCAGTCATGGCACAGGGTGACGGATGGGCGCAGTGCTAAGCGGAAAAACCGAGCGGTCCAGAAAGGCCTCTTAGGAGGAGATGCTGCCTGCAGGCCACTGTAGGGACATGCTTTCTATTTACCAGGCTTTTTGCTTCACGGTTTCTGCTCCCTCCTGCTTGCTTTCTGTTGGACGGACTGTATTTTCTTTATTTTCCCTCCAACCCCACAAACTTGGTATTTATTGTGGTTACACTGACATTTTTTACATGTACACGTGACGTCAAGCACACAGTTAATCGATAACTCTTTTCTCCTTCTGAATAATACAAAACCCTGCAGGACTTTCACTTTGATCTCCTCAGCTGACCAAGGTGTCTGGAATTTGAGTCGGCAGAAGGTGCTGTTTGCTCACAAGTCCTGGAACCGCCTGACTTTTTGCTATCTCCTGCCACTGATCATTTTTCAGAAAAATTTCAAATTGACTCAAGAGGAAATAGAAAACCTGAGTAGATCTATAACCTTCAAAGGAATCGATTCTGTGGTTTACAATCTACCTTAAAAAACAATAATGGGTTTATGTGGTTTTACTGACAAAGTTCTCTTAAACCTTTAAGGAAAAGGCAACATTTACACCATCTCTTCCAGAAATAGAAAAACAATCAATTCCTTTTAGAATATTCTGATACCAATCTTCAAAGAAAAACAATGTAAGAATTAAAAGCCTACCTCTTAACCTCACAGAGCACAGGTATAAAAATCCTAAATACACATTAGCAAATTCTGGGGATGGAAGGACCATCTTATGCCCTCAATAAAAAAAAAGTTTTCCTAAATAAACAGTCTATGCAGTTAATACATGCATTTGACTAGATTACAATTTTAAAATGCCACATGACAAAATATACCATTTAAAAAGTATGAAAAAGCAAGGCTTAAAAGACAGCGTGATGGAAAAGTGAGCAGGGTGTGAACAGGATATGCACAGGAGAGGAAATCTGAAAGCGAATATACATATGAAAATATACACAGCCTCACTAGCAATGAAAGGAAAGCAAACACAAGTTAAATCTGAGGTGCAATATTTCACACGTTCAGATGGCAAAAATAAGTGTGCTCTCTTGGCAAGGGGAGTGGATATTGTTTACTCTGCGAGGAGCATTACGTGTATATTTGCAAAACCTGTTTGAAAAATACAAAATCCCAAGTGGCAAAATCCCAAGGTACATACTAAGACCCAGATAATCTTCTAGGTATCTATCTGCTTCAGAGGAATACTCACAGAAGTGCACAAGGAAAAAGGTACAGTTGTTTCTAATAATCTAAAAAGTTCACCCACAGGAATCAACTATGAGATATGCATGTGCTGGAAAAATGAACCAGGTCTACATACACTGACCTGGATAAACTTCAAAAACATGCATGAAGAAAGCCAATCCCACCAAGAGAACTAAATTTCATGTAAGTTTCAAAAGACATAAGACATTAGTAAATGTTTACTGCAGATGCATGCTGTTGCTGTGGTCTAGTCACTCAGTCATGTCCCGTTTTTTGTGACCGCATGGGTTGTAGCCTGCCAGGCTCCTCTCCCAGGTAAGAATACTGGAGTGGGTTGCCATTTCCTTCTCTAGGGGATCTTCCCGACCCAGGGATCGAATCCATGTCTTCTGCATTGGCAGGTGGGTTCTTTACCGCTGAGCCACCAGGGAAGCCCCTGTAGATGCATACATGGTAATAAAAATTTTAAACATGTTCATAGAAAAGAGCCACCAACCACAGAAGAGTGTCTGCAGAGACAAGGAGAAAGGGGAATAGAACTGGAGGAACACGTGGGATTTTTTTTTTTCAATGCCGAGGAATGTGTTATTGTCACCCGGTATGTTGTCACCCTGCAGAGTACATCATGCAAAATGCCGGGCTGGAGGAAGCACAAGCTGGAATCAAGATTATTGAGAGAGAATTCAATAACCTCAGATATGCAGATGACACCACCTTTATGGCAGAAAGTGAAAAGGAACTAAAGAACCTCTTGATGAAAGTGAAAGAGGAGAGTAAAAAGGCTGGCTTAAAACTCATCATTCAAAAAACTAAGATCATGGCATCCAGTCCTATCACTCCGTGGCAGATAGATGGAGAAACAATGGAAACAGTGACAGACTTTATTTTCTTGAGCTCCAAAACCACTGCAGATGGTGACTGCAGCCATGAAATTAAAAGACGCTTGCTCCTGGGGAGAAAAGCTATGAGCAACCTAGATAGCACATGAGAAGGGAGAGATATTACTCTGCCAACAAAGGTCTATATAGTCAGAGTTATGGCTTTTCCAGTGGTCATGTATGGATGTGAGAGTTGGACTATAAAGAAAGCTGAGTGCCCAAGAATGACGCTTTTGAACTGTGGTGTTAGAGAAGGCTATTGAGAGTCCGTTGGACTGCCAAGAGATCCAACCAGTCAATTCTAAAGGAAATCAGTCCTGAATATCCATTGGAAGGGCTGATGTTGAAGCTGAAACTCTCTACTTTGGCCACCTGATGTGAAGAACTGACTCCTTGGAAAAGACCCTGAAAGATTGAAGGCAGGAGGAGAAGCGGACGACAGAGAATGAGATGGTTGGATGGCATCGCCGACTTGATGGACTCGAGTTTGAGCAAGCTCCGGAAGATGGTGATGGACAGGGAAGCCTGGCGTGCTGCAGTCCATGGGGTCACAAAGAGTTGGACATGACTGAGCGACTGAACTGAATGTGGTATTTCTAACTGACATGTGCCAAGTGTTGATACCTGTCGAATCCAGAGATGGTGATAAGCACAGGAAAAATGTTCAACATCATTAACCCTCAGGAAAACACAAGTTGAAAGTACAGTGAGAAACTACTTCATACTCACTAGAATGTTAAAAAAAAAAAAATCTTGGCAAGGAACTAGGACAATTGAAAGCTCATATGTTGCTGTGAGTGACGAGTGAAGTGCTGAACTAGTTTTGCCGTTTCTTATATAAACACACACTTACCATATGATCCAACAATTTCAGTCCTAGGTATTTACACCAGAGAAAAGAAAACATGTCTGAAAGACTTACATACAAAAGTTCGGAGAATTACTCATAATAGCTAAAAGCTGGAAACATCCCAAATGTCCATCAATTGACAAATGGGTTAAGTTCGGTTCTAGGAGTATAGTCAACCAATGAAATTCTACTAAGCAATAAAACGGAATCAACAACTGATACAATATGCCTAAATCTCAGACCTTATCCTATTCAAGGAAGCCAAACTTCAAGGGTACAAAGCCAAGATTCAAGGGTACAAACCGCATGATCCATTTCTATGAAATCCTAGAATAGGCAAAACTAACCTATAGGGTAGAAAGTAGAGGTGACCTGAGGAGATGAATAGAACTGATTACAAATGGGTGAGAGAGAAGTTTTCAGAACCATATTCCAGATGTCAATTGGAGTGGCAGTTATACAGGTATATATATTTGTCAAGTCACTGACCTATGGAGAAGGCGATGGCAACCCACTCCAGTATTCTTGCCTGGAAAATCCCATGGACGGAGGAGCCTGGTAGGCTGCAGTCCATGGGGTCGCTAAGAGTCGGACACGACTGAGTGACTTCACTTTCACTGACCTATACCATGAGAATGGGTGAATTTTATGGTAAATAATAGCTTACAGTACATTTTATTTGTTTATGGTAAATTATGATACATTTGGGCTTCTCTGGTGGCTCAGACAGTAAATAATCTGCCTGCAATGCTGTGCTTAGTCGCTCAGTCGTGTTTGACTCTTTGTTGACCCTGATGGACTGTAGCCCGCCAGGTTCCTCTGTTCATGGGATTCTCCAGTCAAGAACACCAAGTGGGTTGCCACTTCCTCCTCCAGGGGATCTTCCCGACCCAGAGATGGAACACCTGAAGTGCAGGCAGACTCTTTACCGTCTGAGCCACCAGGGAGTCAGGAGAAGCAAGGCAGGAGACCCGGATTCCATCCCTGGGTTGGGAAGATCCCCTGGAGAAGGGCATGGCAACCCACTCCAGTATTCTGGCCTAGAGAATTCCATACACAGAGGAGCCTGGCATGCTTCATTCCATGTGGCTGTAAAGACTCCGACAAGACTGAGCGACGAACACTTTCACTTTTTTCATGATACACTTATGGTAAATTATATACTTTATTGTAAAATATATAAATTATAGTTGATTTTTAAAATAGGGATATAGTAGATACATATAACTTCTTTTTTTGGTTAAAACTAAGTGGGTTTTAGAAAATATTGGTCATTAACTGCATATCTTGCAGAGCAGGAGGCTTCAGGAGAAAAACAAAGAACTAAGAAGGCGCCTAATGCTAAATCCTATCCTTTCCAGTGGAAAGCTATTTCATCACTGTAGCGGTCCTATTAGAAACCCAAGGGTTCTTTGAGATTTTCAAGTTCAAGTCTCTCATTTTCAGGAAAGCAGTGAAGTTTGTCCAAGATCACTGCTGCAGACATTTGTTGCTTAAGCTGCCAAGTGTCCTTTACCCAAACCTTAACATCACTGCACTTTTTCTTTCTTGTGTTTTTTTTTTTTTTTTTTTTTAAGGAAAAAAAGGCACTCCTACTAGGTACTTTCTCCATGGATCTCTGAATCCAGGTGCCAGCCCTCCCTCTACAAGCCCTAAGGAATGCCAGTGGGAGTTCCTTCCTCTTTCACAGGGCAAAGGTGTGCTTGCCGCCAGATGCTCTCTGCTGACACCTGGAGAGACATACGGGGTTTCCCCCTTAACAACCAAACACGCCTGACCACACTCTCTTCGCTCTAAGATTATTCCTATCAGTCCTACCTCCTGGCCCCACACAGCTGAGCATCTTGGTTTCTACCTGCTTTCAGAAGATATCCCCAGCCTCCTGTCCATTCTGTGAGCTTCCAGAATCTTTGTAATGAATTTCACTTTGCTGACATTGAAGAATTGGTTTCTGAAGTCTGTGACCAAAGAACCCCGTGTGACAACCAGCATAAGGTAGGCGAAGCCCACAGTCCAGAGTTCTGAATTCTCCAGGATGTCGCTGGGTGTGGCGTGCTCAGTCACTTCAGTAGTGTCCGACTCTGTGCAACACTATGGATTACAGCCTACCAGGCTCCACTGTCCACTGGATTCTCCAGGCAAGAATACTGGAGTGGGTTGCCATTTCCTTCTCCAGGGGATCTTCCTGGCCTGGGATCGATCCTGCGTGTCTTACGTCTCTGCATTGACAGATGGGTTCTTTACCGCTAGTGCCACCTGGGAAGCCAGAGGTAATGCCTCAGGGTGCTCAGCATCACTGCTTCATCCCAGGGTGCTGGGGCACAGAATAAGAAAGTGTACTCAGTGACGCACAAAGCACACTGACATGCTTTAATTTCATCCTTCCCACAATTTGGTAACACAGGGATTTGTTGATGGCGGTGGTGGTGGCTAGTTGCTAAGTTGTGTTCGACCCTTAGTGATCCCATGGACTGCAGCCTGCCAGGCTCCTCTGTCCATGGAATTCTCTAGGCAAGAAGACTGGAGTGGGTAGCCATTCCCTTCTCCGGAGGATGTTCCTGACCCAGGGATCGAACCCCGTGCCTCCTGAACTGCAGGCGGATTCTTTACCACTGAGCCACCCAAGAAGTCCAACATAGGGATTAATCCCCCTTTATCTATGAGGACACTAAAGAGGAAGAAAAATATTTTTTCAAGGTTACACAGCTCATAAGTGACAGCGCCAGAACCTCAAACTTTAAAGTCTGGCTCCTGTCACCTCATCAGGCTGTTTGGCCTCAAGAAAACATTCCTGCTTCTCCTGCTTTACAATTAGGTCACTGGGACTTCAACTTGGGTATCAGAGGCACAATGGGATATTGGATGCACCCACAAAGGAGAAGGGCTGGGGGTGGAGCAATGCATACACTGGGTCAGGACACTCACCCAGAAAAGTGTCACAGTGGATGGGGTGATGGGGTGAAGACGCCGCAGCCTTCGGGAGAACAGACGTGCCCGGGGAACAATGTGGGAACCATCCACATCCCTGAGGAGTGGCAGTAAATTCTTTCTGCTTGGAGATGAATACATGTTCACGTTCCTATGGCAACGGAGCATGCGCACTGCTGCCCATACCTGTCAGTGAGTGACTCACGTTTTTGGCATCGCACTAGCCCAGTCCTAAGTCATTAGCTAATCAGCTGAGAATGCTTACACTCTGCAGCAGGGAGGATGGGTAAACAGTGTCTCAGCGTGTCCTGAAGCTCTGAGAGCAGGGATCACGTTTCCTTGGCTTTGGCACAGGATTTGCGATACCTGGCACCATCCCTGCTCTCAAACCATCATAAGGAACCTGAATTTATTCTGGGCTCTTTAAACAGAGGTGAAAACCAAGTGTTAGACACTCAGTCGTGTCTGACTTTTTGTGACCCCATGGCCTGCAGCCTGCCAGGCTCCTCTGTCCATGGAATTCTCCAGGCAAGAACACTGGGGTGAGTTGCCATAATCTTCTCTAGGGGATCTTCCCAACCCAGGGATTGAACCTGGGTCTCCCATATTGCAGGCAGATTCTTTATCATCTGAGTCACCAGGGAAGCCCATTAAACATGATGGGAAAAGTGAATCCACTCAGGTTGCACAAGCTGAGGAAATCAGTAAGAACCGTAGTCAGGGCAGAAATCCAGTTTCAGACCAAAGCTCCTTCATGGATCCTGCTGCGGGGTCAGGCATGATCTCAGCATGAATCAAAGCTACTTGAACAACAGAACAGATGCGGGCATGGAGTGAGAGGTTAAGAGCTGTAGCATAGATTCCTGAGAGATCCCAGTTCCAGATGCCTTTGCAGGCAGAGGAGGCCTAGAAGCTACAAGGATCCCCTCAGACCAACCTGGAAATCCTTCAGTGGGTCCCAAATAACCAAAAATGGTTCTGTCAACTTAACAAAGGACCTCCCCAAGGCACCAGCAGATACAGGGAACAGTTACACGAAAGGTTTCCCCCTGCCCTCTAAACAAAGGGAACAGCTGTGATTCCCACTTAGTTTTAGGAGAGTCCATTAAGAGGTTCAGGTGTGCATGGGAAAACTCACAGAAGAAACGATCCGTGAAGGAAACATCCCACCCGCCCAGAGTGCAGAGGGAGCAGGGCCTGGCCTCCCCGGGTGGCTTGTGTTTGTGTGTGTGTGTCGGGCGGGGGGGTGTTGTATACACAGACTGCCCTGATTTCTGCTGAGCAGGCACATGTCTCCCGGAAGATGGGATCACCAGGGAAGAAGTGGGCCAGGATGCATTTTGAGAGGCACTAAGCATCATCACCATGTCAACAACACTTGCCAGAAAAGGCTGATGCTGGAGCGTGGCATGGACGTGTCCCTGCTTGGCAATGAGCTTGTTGGTCCCTGGGATGCAGGGGGCCAGGTGCCCATGCTGGGTGTCTACACTGCACCCAGCAGACATGCCTTGCACACTGGAGACATTCAATAAAGATTCACTGAATCATGATGGATGATGAATGAATGAAACAACGAAGAGGCCTTTCTGAACAGCTCCGTCAAACAGTTCCGAAGCCTTCATCATTGTGAAGAGGATAGACTCAGCAAGCCTAAGATCTCAGAAGGCAGTCAGCCCACCACCGCTGAGCTCAGAAACGATGACCCCTTTACAGCTCAGAAAGGGAAGAAGGGGTGAAGTCTGAGGTCCCTGAAGTTCTGAAATCCACAGGCCCCTGATGACGTGATGGTGTTCAGTCACTCAGATGTGTCCGACTCTCTGCGACCCCATGGGTTGTAGCCTGCCAGGCTCCTCTATCCATGGGGTTTCCCAGGCAAGAATACTGGAGTGGGTTGCCATTTTCTCCTCCAGGGGACTTCCCGACCCAGGGATTGAACCCATGTCTCCTGGATTGACAGGTGGATTCTTTACTCCTGAGGCACCAGAGAAGCCTGCCCCCTTAGGGCCCTAAGCATCCTCTAATAAGAAAATAATTGAAAATAAAAAATGCATCCACCTGTTAGGGAGTATATCCAGAAGGAGAGGAGAGAATAAAATTCTGATGGGCTGGGTCAAAAGGGAGGCTGGGGCTTCACCCAGAGCAGACATCACCCACCTCACTGTCAAGGTACAATTGCACCAGATATAATTTCAGTAACATTAAAGAGGGTGAAGGAGAGGCTTGTGCTGCTTAAAAAAAAAAAAAAAAAGCGGGGGAGTGGGGGAGGTGGTCGGGGGAGAATACATTACTGAGCCAGCAAAACTGAGGTTCTGTTAGGGGCACCAAAAAAGATAGGCTGGGGTCAGAAGGACGGAGCAGGGGTTCAAGGTCCCAGGGAATCCAGCTGCTGGCAACCTCCTCACCTCTTAATCCGGTACTCTGGGCACCTAAGTTGAGTCAATGAGGGTTCAGGAGAAGGGGACCACGCATGCCAATATGAAGCTCCCTGGCCTCTGGCAGATTCTCATTAAACCCGCACAGGCTGGGCTGAGGAAGGCTCCACGCGGCCCTAATTACTGAGCCTGCAGCCCAGCGCAATGAAGGGATTCAAGGTAAATCCTCACCCAGTCCGGCGTCTCTAACAGAGAAATAAATCACCCTTAATGACCCAGGGCGGGCTGCCACGCATGCTATTTCTGGAGCCGTTGATTTCCACGCTGGCAGTGGGGGGACACGTGGTGTGAGTGCAAAACCCCGGAGCAGGGAGGTCAAGTGCAGCACGTCTGATTTCAGAGCGGGGAGAAGCTGGGAGGACGGAGTCGGGGGGAGAGAATTAGTGAAAGCTCCCTTGATCCATTTCCCTGGTCCAGACCCTGGGAGCGCCATAGTGGACAGACAAAATTGGAGCAGGAAAAATGAGATGCGGTCTGGCTGTGGTCAGGGACCTCTCCAGTCCAATCTCTATGCATTAGAAGTGGTGGCCCCCAAATCTGGCATGGAGCTTTGCAGCCAGAGCAAAGAGGGAAATGTGTTTGGCTAAAGGGACCTCTGTGTCCTTAGGATAAAACAAGTCACCTGCTCAAGGCAAGCACCATTCCTACCCTAAAGCCAAAAGTAATTCCTCCCACCAGTCAGAAAAAGAAGATAGTTAAAAAAAAAAAAATCTTTAAAGACCATGAGCTTCAAGCGGCGGGGAGGGAGAGATGGGGGAAATGGGCAATGAGTGTTTAAGGGTACAAGGTCTCCTTTGGGGTTGCTGAAGATGTTTTAGGACTAGACTGAGGAGATGGTCACACAATATTACAAATACACTTAAGCATCAGTGAATTTTACAGTTTAAAAGGTTAATTTTAGGTTTGGTGAATTTCATCTCAGTCTTTAAAAGAAATCATGTCATGCCTCCAGTCAAATCTTTCCCACCTTCGTATCTCCCTCTATTCCAGACCCAGTGGAGGGCCTGTCCACTCTTGGCCCACGCGTTCTCCTCCCCATCCCACAGACACACACTTCTCAGACCCCACAGGTTTGTTCCCTGATTTTATTAGGGCCTCTGTTCAAACGTTCACAACCAGAGACCCTTCCTGTCGACCTCATTGAGAACAGCAACTCCTATTACCCTCTATTCTGAGAATACAGAACCTTGCTGTTTAGTTGCTAAGTCGTGTCCGACTCTCTGCGACCCCATGGACCGTAGACCTGCCAGGCTCCTCTGTCCATGGGCTTTTCCAGGCAAAAACACTGGAGTGGGTTGCCATTTTCTCCTCCAGGGGATCTTCTTGACCCAGGGATTGAACCCAAGTCTCCTGCATTGGCAGACAGATTCTCAACCACTGGACTACCAGGGAAGTCTGATAAACCACATTTTGCTTCAGAAACACAGGCCACTGACACCTCAAATTCAACATGTTCAAAACCAAACTCCATTCCCACCCCATCCCTGCCATATATATGTATGCTGATATTGTCCAGTCGCTAAGTTGTGTCCAACTCTGCGACCCCCGTGAACTGCAGCACGCCAGACTCCTCTGTCCCCCACGGTCTCCTGGAGTTTGCCCAAATTCATGTCCATTGAGTAGGTGATGCTACCTAACCATCTCATCCTCTGCCACTCTCTTCTCCTCTTGCCTTCAATCTTTCCCAGCATCAGGGTCTTAATAAGGGCACACGTGGGACCCTTGAGGGGCACACGTGGCCCTGGGAGTGGACATGAGTTGACACAAGTGATGGGTCCCACATCCCCCTCACCATACACTCACTGCTCTGGGACTGTCCTTGAGCCCTGTTTCTGAAATCGGGCTTGTGAAATAAGCCTGCTGGAGCAGATGATCTATCCCAGAGGCCCCTTTCAGCATCACAGCCTGTGAGTCATTGGAAAAAAGCAGAGGGAGTCGGGGACCCGCCCGTCCAGTTCCCCCTCTCCCCCAGTCCCGCCCCTGTTTACCAAACAGTGCCTGCCCCACCAGCCCCTGCAAAGCCAGGACGCATTCCCACGGAGCTCCAGGAAAGGTGATGCAGAAAGCCCTGCTAGGTTTCCAACCACTACACAGGCTGAAGCGGGCAGCCGGAGCAGGCGGGGCCTTTGCGTCTCTGGCTGGTGAGAAGTTTAAACTGGGTCACAGTGTCAAGTGACCTGAGAGGGGCATCTTTCCACTGGCCTGGAGTGGATTTGGCAGAGGCAATGAGCCTCTCTCCGTGTGGAGGCTGGAAGTGAGGGACGAATTGGAATTCTTAATTCCTCTTCCAATTTATTTCTCCCCCAGTATTCTTGCTCAGGTGGCCAAGTTGGATGGTCAGGCATGAAGGGAATCCTCTAACACTCCGCACGCTTGCTCTATGGAATACACCTGATACCACAGGGAAGCGCGCCATCCCAGGCAGTTACAACAGTGCCATCGCATCTACATGTAACACGGTCTTGAAAAGAAAGCTTCATCTACGTGGATGGACCTAGAGACTGTCATATTGAGTGAAGTAAGTCAGAGGAGGAGTAGTAGTACATGACATCCCTTATATGTGGAACCTAAAAAGAAATGACGCAAAGATGAACTTCCTTACAAAACAGACTCACAGACTTAGAGAAAGAACTTTCGGGTGTGCGGAGGGGGAGAATGGGGGGAATGGGATAGTTAGGGAGTTTGGGATGGACATCTACACACAGCTATATTTAAAATGGATAACCAACAAGGACCTACTGTATAACACAGGGAACTCTGCTCAGTGTTATGTGGCAGTCTGGATGGGAGGGGAGTTTGGGAACAATGGATACACGTCTATGTATGACTCTCTCTGCTGTACACCTAAAACTACCACAACAGTGTTAGTTACACCCCAACACAAAATAAAATGTTAAAAAAAAAAAGTTGCATCTTCATGACTTTTACAAGATCAGTCGCCCTGTGGCCAGTCCATGCGATGGCCTCTGCCCAATCTTCTTTCCTGAGAAATCTTTGTTCTCTCACAAACCAAGCATTGCTCAAACCTGACAGCTAACTTCCTCCCAAACTCACAATCAGGCTCCACTTCATACCAAAAGGCACATGATGGGGAAAGGACAGGGCCAGGACTTCTCTCTTCGCTCCTGCTGGACTGGAGGAATATTCTCAGCTTATTATTAGCCCAGCTCCTTAGCGACCAGGAAAGAGGAAGGAAAAGAGGCAGCTATTCCCCTCCTTGTTAGGAGTTCTGAAGGCTCAGAAGGAGGAAACGGAAACTTTAGGTTAAACGAAGTCTTGGGGGAATAATTCAGGTTTAACAGATGATGAAACAAGTGATGGATATGGTTCCTGGCAGCCTTGCCTTTTTGTGATTAATTTCATTATATTTCTAGGCCTGCAACTGGCAACCTCGCCTATTAGCACAGACGAACAAAATCTGGCTGCTGAACTTTTCAAAAGAATGGTCCCTATCTGCCTGCCTGGCCCCTCACTGCCATTTTCTCTCCTTAATGTCCTTGAATGGACACGGGCACACAAAATCTCACACACAGTTAACGCGGGGATCACCACTTCCCACGACCTCACGCCCCCCAGCTCCTTGCAGCTGCTGCCTTTACACCACGATGCTGATGACATGAGCCATTCAGTTCCCTCTCTGCCTGAGAGCTGGACCTGTCCCCTCAAATGCCTTCCAGGCTCACATCAAGGATTCCATCACTGCCACGTCTCATTGGTTACCAGGTCGGGTAGATTTCCATTCTTCTCCCACCGGAATCAGCTGACCTTAATTTTCCTCTGGGTACCACTCTTATTCCTTCCACAGTCCCTGGGGTTAGGATGACCCCACCTCTCAACTATGCCGTCCTAGGCTCCACTGGAAAGCTGCCCAGTGATTTTCCTCTTTCCTTGGAACTACTAAGAGTTTTTAGCATCTTTCTGAAGAGGTGACTAAGCTAGAAAATGCCGCCAACATAGAGGAAAGTAAAGCCAGGAGATGAAGGATTTTGCCTCTTCTACTAGTTATTTTACTAATAGAATTGCTAGCAAATAAGCAAATAATAATAATTAGTAATAAATAATATTACTGTGTATCAGAGTATTGTGTGCTCAGTCATGTCCGACTCTCTGCAATTCCATGGACTGTAGCCCACCAGGCACCCCTGTCCATGGGATTATCTTGGCAAGAAGACTCGAGTGGGTTGCCATTCTCTTCTCCAGGGATCATCTCAACTCAAGGATCGAACCCATGTCTCCTGCACGGGCAGGCAGATTCTTTCTTTACCTATAACCCACCAGGGAAGCCCACTGTGTACCAAATTAAAGCAAAACTCAGTGCTTTCAAACAACAGACGTGTGGTCTGTTTCTGCAGGTCAGGGATCTGGGTACAGTCTGCCCAGACCTTGAGACTCAGCCAGACTTCTGAGCAGACTTCTCACAATGCTGCCTACCCAGGGTCAAGTTCTCCACCTTCCCAATCTAATCCCTCTCAACTCCGGTCAATCCACCTCCAAAGTTCATCCAGAATCCACCCAGTGCTGCCACCCCGTTCCCAGGGCACCATCACCACTCCCTGTATCATCACAATGATCTTCAAAGTGGCTCTCCACCCCCTCCAACCTAGTCTCTACATGGCAGCCAGAGCGAACTTAGAATACAGTCATCAGATTACATTGACCCCCTCAACCAAAGTCATCCAAAGACTTTGCACTGCTCTTTGGAAAAAGGAATCCAAACTACTTCACCTAATTCACAAAGGAATAAAATCTGCCCTTCTATCTACCCGATCCCTCATCATTTTATACTACATTCCCTCCAGCCACACCAACCTTCTTTGCTCCGTGCCACTCAATGCAGTGTGGTTCCCAGACGTATGTTGCTTTTGTAAAGTTAAAACAGTGACAACTAAAATAAAACGTGAAACTCGGTTCCTAACTGTTCCCAGACACCTTTCAAGTACTGAGCTGTCACATGGGGCTGGTGGCCACATGACCAGAACAGATGACCAGGAAATGACCAGAACATTTCCATCGCTGCAGAGTAAGCTTGGACCTCGCTGTCCTAGCTGCTCCTTGGAAAATGTCTGGTCCTTCCTCAAGGCTTTGGCATGGGCTGTCACCTCTGCCTTTCCCCCAGCAATCCGTTCCCATGGCCAGATCCAGACATCGGCTTAAGTGGGAGGTTCCCCCACAAGCACCGATCTAAAGCCACCGTTTAGTCACTTCCAACCACAGGAACCAATTTAATCCTGCACAGCATTTACCACGGGCTGAGGCCCTCCTTGTTTATTTGGGTTTGTCTGCTTATTGCCCAACTCCATCCACACCTCCTCACCCCGAAGCAGACTTCCAGCAACCTTGTCCGGCTGGCTCACAGCATTCCGGCGCCCGACAGACCTGCTCTATTAGTATTAACTGACTGTTAGACCTACGCCACTCAGATTTCCTCTTAAATCACCCTTTCTCCACCTTCCCCGCCACCACCCAGCCTTCATCCCTGCCGACAGAATCCTGCCTCTGCCCTATCCTAAGCCTGCAAACACTCGCAGGTGAATTTTGTCAAGTGCTCCTCCTGTCAGCCCAGTCCCCCGTTCCTGTCCCTTCTGGCCCCAAACGGCCTCCGTGTCCCCACAGGCGGCAGGCTTGTTCCCACCTCTGGGCTGCTGTCGAGTCTTCCGCTCTGCTTGGCGCACCCTCCCTGCTTCTCCATGCAGCCGCACCCTCCCTGCCTCCCAGGTGTGGCTCAGGTGGCGGCTGCTTCTGCAGACACCCGCCCCTCCTCTGGTCTCCTCCAGCGCTTCCTGTCTGCAGCCCAGCTTCGGTGCTTACTCACGGAAGACAAGACATTCCACCTCCCACACATACCCACCCCCGCCCCCCGCAGCACACACACATCATTATCCCCGAGACGACTCCTAAGAGGGGTGCTTCTCAAACTTCACTGAGGAGCAGAGTCAATGACGAGTTCACGAAGGGCACAAGGTCAGGCTTATGGACACAGGATAAGATCTGGGCCTCTGGGCTTTCCCCACAATCCCCAGGTGATACAGAGACCCAACTGTAAGCTGCACCACTTTCTCTTTTTTGTTGTTGTATATTTGACTTACGATGTTGTGTTAATTTCTGCTGTGCAGCAAAGTGATGTAGTTATACATATATAAACATTCTTTCATATTCTTTTCCATTATGGTTTATCATGGATATTAAACATAGTCCCCTATGTGATAGAGTAGGACCTTGTTGCCTGTCCACCCTATATATAATGATTTGCATTTGCTAACTCCAAACTCCCAGTCCATCCCTCTCCCACCCCACTCCTTAGCAACCACTTGTCTGTTCCGTATGTCTGAGTCTGTTTCTCTTTTGTAGATAAACTCATTTGTGTCCTATTCTAGATTCCACATTTAAGTGATATATGGTATTTGTCTCTGACTTTCTTCACATAGTATGATAATCTCTAGTCCACCCTTGAGAGTTCCTTGGACTGCAAGGTGAGCAAACCAGTCAATCCTAAAGGAAATCAGTCCTGAATATTCATTGGAAAGACTGATGCTGAAACTCTAATACTTTGGCCACCTGATAAGAACTGACTCATTGGAAAAGACCCTGATGCTGGGAAAGATTGAAGACAGGAGGAGAAGGGGACGACAGAGGATGAGATGGTTGGATGGCATCACTGACTCGATGGACATGAGTTTGAGCAAGCTCTGGGAGTTGGTGAAGGACAGGGAAGCCTGGCATGCTGCAGTCCATGGGGTCACAGATAGCTGGACACGACTGAGCAATTGAACTAAACTGAGTTCATCCATGTTGCTGCAAATGGCATGATTTTATTCTTTTTTATGGCTGATTTATATTCCATTGTATACATGTACTACCTCTTTATCCATTCATCTGTCCACAGGCATTGTAAACAGCGAGCTGCACTGATTTAGAACATCAGACCTTCAAGGAATGGTTCAAGTCTTGGCCATTTCCACCAATAGGGAACACCTGGGAAGGGCCTGACTTGGTGAATGACGTTCTCTCACACAAACTTGCTCTTCTACAAGTACTGAAAGCTACCCCCTGGAGCAGGCTGAAAAACGGGCCCCCAAATGGAGCGACATCTTAATCTCTGGAACCTGCAGGATGTGCCAGGTGTAACTGAGCTAAGGAATCTGAGATGAGAAGGTTATTTGGCTGGACCTTAAATATACTCACAAGGGTCCTTATAAGGAGACAAGGTCAAAGAGGGAAGGAAGCCAACATGAGGCCAGAAATGGGGAGAAAAAGCAATAGGACATGCAGCCCCGAGCCCTGGAAGGAGCTTCTAGAAGATGGAAAAAGAAAGGAATGGATGCCCCCCCAGACCCCCCAGGAGAAACCAGTCGTGGGACATTGATTTCAACCTCATGACTCACCTCAGACTTTGGCTCTTCAGATCTATGTACAGGATGTGAAACTACTACATTTGCGGCGAGAGAAAACTAACACCTCTTCTTCTGTAACAGGGCGAGGTAAAGTTCTAAGTGCCCAAGGATCATGATTTTCTGCTTATTTCATTATTGAAAAGACAACACGAAACGCTCCATTCGAACAGGGCTGGCTTGTTCTGTTCACGCCTGTGCCCACAAGGCCCAGATCAGGGTCTGCCATGGACATCTGTGGGTATCAAAATTCCTCGAGGAAGGCACATTGGTGAAATGAGGCAGGAAGGCATTTTAAAAAACAAACAAACAAACAAAAGATGCTCTTTCCATTGATTTATTGTTACAGGGTTTAAAAAACCAGCAGCAGCAGCAAGGTGAAGAAGAGAAAGCCATCACAGTGTGAAGGGGAGTAAAGACACACGTACATTTGCAAACATCCACATGATTTCCTCCACCCCCACAAGAAAGTGATAACTTGCTCACTTTTGAAAGGTGAACTGAGAGGCAGAGGACGGGGTAAGAAGTAGACCAATGTTCACTCTATTTCTTAGTATTTATCAAATGTCAGAATTCATCTATATATTACCTATTCAGTAAAAATGTGCTCATGTCACTTCAGTCATGTCTGGCTCTTTACAACCCCATGGAGCCTGCCAGGCTCCTCTGTCCATGGGATTCTTCAGGCAGAATACTGGAGTGGGTTGCCATGCCCTCCTCCAGCAGATCTTCCTGAACTAGGGATCTAACCTGCATCTCTTATGTCTCCTGCATTAACAGGCGGGTTCTTTACCACTAGCACCACCTGGGAAGCGCCTGCTGTATTTCTTAGTGCTCATCAAATGTCAGAATTCATCTATATACGACATATTCAATAAGAATAAAACTAACAAAGATACACTCCTGGGATACGCACTCAACAAAGAGTTTAAAACCTACCCCACGCGCCTCCTTCTGCATGGATGCTACAACCTCGGTGGGAAGATGGCACCTGCCAGGTGAGCAGGCCCGGGGGACCAGCTGCAAAGCAAGCAGCCTCAAGTCAACCCCCCGGCCCTCCCGGTGCCACGGACACCCCGTCCACTCCCCTGTGGTCCAGGGCCTCCGAGGAGGAGGAGGAGTTCCTTAAACCCTGGTCCTCAGCAAACCCAGGCTCT
Source organism: Cephalophus harveyi (assembly GCA_006410635.1). Classification (NCBI taxonomy): domain Eukaryota; kingdom Metazoa; phylum Chordata; class Mammalia; order Artiodactyla; family Bovidae; genus Cephalophus; species Cephalophus harveyi. The sequence continues at coordinate 115,058 of SJYT01002764.1, forward strand.
GTTCCAGCCCTGGAAGTGATCAGGGCTGCTCTGGCCTCTGCCTAAGTCCTGATTTCTGGGTCCATTTCCGGACCAGGGAGCCACCCTACCCCAGGGCGCCCATCGCCATGGCGATGATGCCCCGCCAGCCTCTCAAGCTAGGGAAGCGAATGTAAGCGGGTTCCATGGCTGCGTCCGATAATCACTATGGACACCAGCCCATATCAGGTCTGCGTCCAATTAGCCACCCCCACAACAACACCATGGCAACGAAGGTAATATTATTGTTCCACGGAGAGAGAGAGAGAGAAACACACACACACAATGTGTTGTACGGCAGCTTTCACAGCCACAGAGATATCACTTCTCCACGCCCTATGACTTGTGCCTCTCACTTCCCGACGACGATGCAGCTCCTCTGATGGGAAGTCACAGGCTCGGGCAATTACCTCTTCGCCTCCTCCACGCTGTGCGCCCTTCACAGGGAACAGCACAAGTCCTGGGCAAGCCGGGTGCAGAGGCGGCGAGCCTCCTGCCTCCTCCGGGAGGCAAGGAGGCCGGCCGCAGGCAGGATGGCCTCCAGGTAAAGCTCCAAGCGGCCCTCGGTCTCTCTGGCCGTCTGGCTGGCTGGCTAGCTGGCTTCTCCATGCCAGACCCAAGCAGGGCGCTGGGGTTTTGGTGGCTGCAGCCCTGAGCCACACACTAATCTTCAGACCCAAATGTGGAAAGCATTAACCCAAATGGAAAGACATAAATCAGGATGGAGCTGATGCACTGAGGAAAACAACTCTGCTCCGAGAGCCTGGGCTGTTGCACAAGAGCAGAGTGAGTCACCCGCCAGCAGGGGGAGGACCACGGAGGGAGGAGGGAGGGGAGCCCTGTGGGATGGGCGCCCTGTGGGATGGGCGGGTGGATGGACGAGAGGGTGGAGCGGTGCAAAAACACAGCTGTAGGCTCATCACTAACCTCACTTCATCAGCAGCCTGCGGGGAGGGGGGCAAAAATGTTACCTCCTCTCCCCAATCCAGGAAGCCTTTCAAACCGTGTCCTCCCTGGAGAAGACAGCAGGAAGGAGTCTTCCCAACAGCCAACAGGGCACCCTTTGCACCCTTCAGCTGTGTCCTGGGGAAGCAAAGCTCAGGCCCTCTAAAAAGAAGGTCTTCTGTATCCTTTGCTCCTCCCTGGCCACGTGCCATGTCATTTTGGGGTCCTCAAGCCCAGTTGCCCATCGTGGGTACACAATCCTTGTCCTACCTGCTCGCCCATCACTACTGTTTCATATCTTCTCTTCCTTTCCTTCTTCCAAACACTCCGTCTTCCACCCAAGCTGCTGGGGACAAGACCATCCCTACTCCTTGGGGAGAATCTCCAGGCTTCCTGTAAGACCCTGCCTCACCCACCAACTCCTCTGCCAAGGGAAAGGAGGGCTTCCCTGGTGGCTCAGACAGCAAAGAATCGGCCTGCAATGCAGGAGACTTGGGTGTGATCCCTGGGTCGGGAAGATCCCCTGGGAATGGCTACCCACTCCAGTATTCTTGCCTGGAGAATCCTCTGCCAAGACCGATTCCCAGCCTTCCAGTTCTAAGCACCTGCTCTGAGCAGGCCCTGCCATCCCTGGGTGTGGCCTCAGGGAGGAGGAGCCCTGAAGAGAGAACCGCTGGAGAGTGGAGGCACTGGGAGGCCTGAGCCCTCAGGGCTCTAGAAATTACCCTGGCAACACCATAGCTTTTAGCAGGACCCCTCCTCATCTCGCTCTGACGAAATAAGGTTGTGTTTAGAGATCAACAAGGTCTCTTAGGCTCTGACAATGCTACATCGTAACATTAACGGAACTCACACCCCTGTGAGTAGAAACACAACAGCTGGATAGATGAGTAAATGACTCAGTTTTGTTGAAAGGTGACAAGTGATGGAGAAAAAGAACCGAGTAGGGTAAAGGGGTGGGCACAGAGGGGTGAGCGAGAGGCTCAAAAGAGATGGAAGAGCGGGTTAGTTTCTGCTGGCTGCTGCACCAAATTATCACAAACTAATTGGCTTCCCAGGTGGCTCAGTGGTAAAGAATCTGCCTGTCAAAGCAGGAGATGTAGGTTTGATCCTTGGGTCAGAAGATCCCCTGGAGAAGGAAATAGCAACCCACTCCAGTATTCTTGCCTGGGAAATCCCACAGACAGAGCCTGGCAGGCTGTAGTCCTTGGGGGCTGCAAAAGAGTTGGACATGACTCCGTGACTAAACAACAACAAGGAAGCTCAAAGTTACAATATAAATGTGTTGTCTTCCAGTTCTGGAGTCAGAGGCCTAGGAAGGGGTCAAGGTACTGGCAAGGCAGTTCCTTCGAGAGGCCCTAAAGAGAACCTGCTTGCGTGCCTCTCCTCTCAGCTTCTAGACGCTGCCCGCGTTCCCTGGTTCAAGGCCCCTTCCCCACATCCTCAATCTCTAACTTCTGCTGTCACATCCACTCCAGACCTGACCCTCCCGCCTGCCTCTTCTACAGATCCTTGTCCTTACACTGGACCCACCGGAATAATCCAAAACCACCTCCTCATCACGAGAGCCTTAATTTACTCACACCTGCGGAATCCCGTCTGCCTTGTAAGGTAACGTCCCCACAGGCTCTGGGGACTAGGCCATGGACATCTGCGGAGACCATTCCTCAGTCCACTGCAGGAAGTGAGCCACGCGGGCTGCCAGGGCCCTGAGGAGGAAGCGTGCCTGGAACAGCTGCAGGAGGGCCAGAGAGGCAGGGTGAGAGAGGTGAGCGAGTGAGGGGGAAGAGAGGCCCCCGGTCAGGGCAGCCACGTGTCTGGCTGTGGAGCTCCTTGTCAGCTGCGGTGGGGACCTCGTCAGCATTTCCTCTGCTATCACAGGGGTCCATCCAGATGTTCTGAGTCAGGAGGCGACCGTTCAAATCAAAGGGTATGATGCTGGTGGTTGCGGCTCGGAGCAAGATGACAGTGGTGGGGTGGTGAGGAGTGGAGGGAATTTTTTTTTTTAAGTTGTATCTGGAAGGAGGAGCTCACATGCTTACCTGACAAACCAAATATGTGATGTGAGAGAAAGCGGCGGGAGGGGGCTGTCAAGGTTTTTGGCCAGAGTGGCTAAAGCGACAGACTTGGAGTTCACGGAGCAGGACAGGCTGCGGGTGGCATGGACAGGCTGAATGGCAGTGCCAACTGGATATGGGTCAGGAGGTCAGGGGCAGAACTGATGAGCTCGGGCTGGAAATGGACTTGCTGGCCACAGCTGAAGGCTCTCACGGGGGTGCTGCCAGGGGTCTGGACTGGGCCCTGCGTTTGATCCTGAGAGTAATGGGACACGCCTGGGCCCTGCGGCAGCCCAGGGTGTAGGGCCAGCCAGGATGACCACGGTTAATCCTTTGGGTCAGGCACCAGTTGCAAGACAAGATAGAGGCTGAGTCAACAGGGATTTTGTCTCAGCCTACCATTGCTCAATCTGGAATTTTTCGACTTCTCACAGCCCGGAAGGTGGAATCTGAATTGTGGGGATGGGGGGCCAGGGCGGCGGTGGCAGGGGATGGCAGGGGGCGGGGGCGGGGGGGGTGGGGTAGTTAGGCGGGATTCAGGAATGCGGTCTGACCGCAGACTCCAGAATCCTCAAATGAAGAGAGCTCACCTCACTGCTGGTCTGGCTCCGGTTGGCCCCCCAAGGGTCCTCACTGTCCAGCCCACGAGTCCTCAAGCCTTTCTGTGTCCGAGCTGCTGGACAGTACCAACATGGTCCTACCTGAGGGGCCCAGGAAATCAGGAGGACAAAGAAGGCCAAGGGCAGGTGGCCAGACTGTGTGGGCCCATCCCAGGGGACGCAGGCCTGCCCCTCCCTGAGGACATGTTCCAACATCTACGGCAAGCAGATCCTCAGGGACAGACAGCACAAGCCAAGCCCTTCTCTGGCACTTTCATCCATTCATTCATTTGACAAATATTTAGTGAGTACCTACCCAGGGTCAGGCACTGCTCCTAGACATTTGGGGCATGTCAGTGATCAAAGAGAAGGGGAAAAACCCTGTCTGCATGGACCATTGACTTCTGCATGGGGATAGAGGGAGCACACAATAAAGACTGAGCTGGCCAAGTTGTTCAGATGTTTTTTGGCCAACTCAATAAATAAACTATAAAGAATATTAGAATGGTGATGAAGGGGCTTCCCTGGTGTCTCAGTGGTAAAGAATTTGCCTGCCAATGCAGGAGACATGGGTTCAATCCCTGATCCGAGAAGATCGCATACGCTAAGGAGCAACTAAGTGCGTGGGCCACAGCTACTGAGCCTGTGCTCCAGAGCCTGGGAGCCTGTGCACCCTAGAGCCCGGGGTCCAACAAGAAAAGCCACCACAATGAGGAGCCCAAGCACTGCAACTAGAGAGGAGCCCCTTCTCGCTGCAACTAGAGAAACGCCTGAGCAGCAATGAAGACCCAGCACAGCCAAAAATAAATTAAAAAATAGATTAAATTATTTTTAAAAAGAAGGTGATGGAAGAAAACAAATAGAACAAGGGGAATCAGGAGTTCAGAGCGGACTGGGATGGTAGGCAGCAATTCTAACTGGTTCAAAATAGTACAGTTGTTTCCAAGAAGAAACAACTTCTTTCCAGGAAGAACTGTCTAGCTGTTCAGCCTCCTCCTTTCCCTTAGTCACTGAGTGCTCACCGGAGGTCAGCCCCGGGCACAGCCCCGCTTTCATGAGGATGCTTTCTTTTACAGTTTATTGTATTTTATTACACATTTTATCCAAGGAGACAGAAGTTAAAGACAGTAACTCCAGAAGGGTGACAAACAAGCAGAAGCTCGCCATCCACAGGATTCCTGCAAGCAGGCCAATCGCCACGGAGACCGCCCCTCCCCTCAAGAGTGTCGGACTGTTGGTCAAAGGGCCTGGCCCACGTTCTCCCTCCCACTTCACACCCCCATCACCACCGGGACCTGGGTTAGCAGAAGTCACAACTCAGTGGTCTTTGCGGAAGCTGCCCACAGACTGTCCTTACACCCTGCCTGGTCACCATCCCAAAGCATCAACTGGTTTTAGGGCCTCTGGACACACTTGTTCGTTCCATGTTGCAGACCAACACGTTCCCAAGGAGCACCATCCCCTCCCCTCCACTCTGAGCATCTCTGTAGAGCAGGTTCTGATTCCTCTTGCCCAGCTGTGGCCCCCAGCCCACGGCAGCCTGGGGGCAGAGGATGACGTGCAGGACGTCACACTTAGGCCATCTGGGGACCAAAAGCATTTGGCAGCTCAAGTCTCTGACCACAATTTGGAACTCTCTTATCAGTGGTACTAACCACTGGGGGACTGCAAGTGAACTGAGCACAAAGGCTCTTCCTGTGTGGAGGAAAGTCAAGACTGGCCTTTGATGCACACCCTTGACAGTCTTTGGGCCTCTGGACCATCTATCTCCTTCCACTGTTTATCCAGTGGGACCAGGGCAGGCCCCAGGCTCCCTCTGCCCTGCCATAAACCCTCCGGTCTCATTTCTCTACAGAAATGGAGGAGACTTGAGAAGAAGGGGCAACGTCAGTTTCCCATCCTGCCCTGTTATTGCGTGTGTGTACGCTAAGTCATTTCTTTCGTGTCTGACTCTTTGCGACCCAATGAACTGAAGCCCACCAGGCTCCTCTGTCCATGGGATTCTCCAGGCAAGAATACTGGAGTGGGTTGCCATGCCCACCTCCAGGGGACCTTCCGGGAGCAGAAACTGAACCTGAATCTCTTACATCTCCTACATAGGCAGGTGGGGTCTTTACCACTAGCGTCTCTACCACTGGGAAGCCCTGATACGGAGTCTCCCCTAAATGGTTCAGCTAGACCAGGACTCAATCCCCAGACCCTGGTGATGACTCTCAGCAGAGATGCTCTGAGCTCCACACCTTACAGCTGCACTGAGTTGTGAGGGCTCCATGCCCCTCTGTGGCAGGCACGTACAAAATCAATACAGCAACCAGTCGTTCGAGTCACACACTCTGGAGAGAGATGGCATGGGTACAAATCCTGTCGCTGACTGGGTGACCCTGAAGAAATGATTTCACTGCTCTGTGACTCAATTTCCTCATAAAACGGGCCTGGTAGTACTCATAGGTTTACTGCAAGGATGAAATGAGTGAATAAATAAATGTACAGTCTCTAGAACAACACCTGAAAAACAACAAGTGCTACGTCAATGCTGTCTCGTGTTATTAAATTTTTTTTTTAATTTTATGTTTTGGCCACACTGTGTGACATATGAAGTCTTAGTCCCCCAACCAGGGATTGAATCGGTGCCCCCATGCAGCAGAAATGCAGAGTCCTAACCACCAGACCACCAGGGAAGTCCCTATTTAAATATTTTTGATTGGACATATCTGTTTTAAAATAGCCTAGCCACCTGTGTAACCTAGCTGCCAGTGCTGGAGAGGTAAGGGATACCGGTTTGATCCCTGGGACAGGAAGATCCCCTGGAGGAGGGCATGGCAACCTACTCCATTATTCTTGCCTGGAGAATCCCAGGGACAGAGGAGCCTGGTGGGCTACATTCCAAAGGGTCGTAGAGTCACACAGGACTGAAGCGACTTAGTATACATGCCCGCACCCATTGGTGAGGCCACAGGCTTGTTACTTAGTTAAGAGTACGGAAGTATTAAAGATCTAACCGTGGGCCCCTGAGACTGCTTGCTTCTTCTTCATCAACCTCTCCCCTGCTTCTCCAATCCCAGGCTTTCTAGTGAAATTTCAGAAGTCCAGGTGCTTCCTGGGGGCCTCCAGCACCCCAGTAAGGAACTTGGCAACCCTCCCACCCAGGGCACAGCACATCCATCTCAAAATTCACTGAGACCCATTCTTGCAGGGGAAGACTTAGGAAGCGGTGGGCTGAGGGCTGCCTGGAGCCCTGTGGACCCCTGACACAAGGCCCCCAAAGCACGTGGCAAGAGCCTACCTCTCACTAAAGGTCACACAACATCCACTCTCATTAGCACCATCAAACCCCATGCCCCAAGGGCCATCGGCACCATAGCCCTTGCAGCTGGCAAGACGGAAGGAAAAGAACATCAGAGGACATCACTTACTGACGAGCTCTATGACCCGACCCCTGAGAGTGGACTTTCCCATCTGTGAACGTGGTCCTCTGCCTCTCCCAGACCCAACCCGGGGACGGTGCTTCGGAGACTCAAACGGTCAGCCGTTGCATCTGCCTTCATCCCGCCCTCCCACTGAAGACTCACAAACAGTGCTTTCTTCTTGAGAGAGGAGCTAGCGTCTATGCCAGCACTTCTTAGAGGGAACCAGTCAACCTTTGCTGGCAGCACATCGCCCCCAAACACCTGGGTTGACGTGTGTGGCAGGTTTGGTTAACAACCATGGGAGGGAGGGTGGAAAGCCCCCAGTGCAAAGTGGAAAACCCTGGCTCCCAACCACGCCTACACTGCACAAACCAGTTACTGACAGCCATGAACCTTGGCTTTTCTCACCCCGTAAACCCCAAACACGACTGGACATGCTGTCAAATCAACTGAAATACATGCAAATGTGCAGGCTGAGCTCTCTGTTTTTTTAAGATTAAATGGGGGACCCCATACTCAAACACATATTTTAATATCTCTTTACTTGAATGTCTTTAGACGGGACCCTCAAGGTTGCCACAGCCTCAACACTCATGAGTCACCTGGTGGACTCTGGAAAAAGCACTGAAAACTATATTCAAAATCAGCAGGGTCCCAGGGTTCCCACGCTCAACAGAAGTCCCTGGAGAACATGCTCAACACAGATTTCAGGGCTCCACTGCTTTCTGATTGAGCAGGTCTATGGTGGATGCTGGTCCAAGGACCATAGTTTGAGAATACTGGCCTTAGAATTTGAAAGCTAGAAAGGGCACCAGGAATCCCCGAACATGATCACATGAAGAGCAAGGTGACACTCCATGCCCTGGGTCTGGTTAACAGCTCCTGGTTCAGTCCTGCTGTCAGCCTGATGCAAGGTTGTTCCGGCTCCTACCTCAGACACAGGCAGTACTGGAGAAGACTCTTAAGAGTCCCTCGGACAGCAAGGAGATCAAACCAGTCAATCCTAAGGGAAATCAACCCTGAATTTCATTGAAAGAACTGATGCTGAAGCTGAAGCTCCAATACTTTGGCCACCTGGTGTGAAGAGCCAAGTCACTGGAAAAGACCATGATGCTGGGAAAGATGGAAAGCAAAAGAAGAAGGGGGCGGTAGAGGACGAGAAGGTTAGACAGCATCCGCGACTCAATGGACATGAGTGTGAGTGCGCTCCGGGAAGTGGTGAAGGACAGGGAAGCCTGGCAGGCTACAGCCCATGGGGTTGCGCAGTCGGACACGACTGAACAAGAACAACAAAGGTAGAGGTCCCAGCACCCCGCCACCACGCTATCTGAGGCCCCTGCTGCTTCCTGCCTCCTGTCCCTCGGGGTGGCAGAAAGAGTCCCCTGGGCCCCCGGCCTTCAACACTCAGCCCTCTGGATGGCCTCTTCTTGGTCTCCGCTCCTAGCCACAGCTCCAGCGCTTCCTTCCAGGAAAAGGCAAGCCTGGCTGCTCACAGGAGGTCTCACGGCTGGGAGGGTGGAGTGAGAGGCCCTCCTGGGGAAGGCAAGGGGCACCACAGAGCCTGTGGGAACTGATCCAGGCCAGGCGCCTCCATCCTGAGCAGAGCCTGGAGACAGAGGGCTCTGGGCAGTGGGTGGAGGGCCGGGCAGGCACGCACACTGCACCAGTGTCCCCGCCGCACAATGCACAAGGGGCTGGCGGGGCAGGCGGCCAGGGCCCACTCATGCCAGTACCATCTGGGAGCCCTTGCCAGGCCTCGGAGGCCTGGCTGAAGAAGCTGGACTCTGTCCTGGGGCACAGTCAGGCTCTATTCTTATCTCAAGGGGGAAAGCGTGACTCTCCTTGCAGGGAACGGGGGCCCCCAGTGAGGTGGGGGAGGAAAACAGGGCCCTCACTGTGCCCGAGAAGGCTCCCCACTTGCCCCCCCAGCTCAGACTGGCCCCTGGTGCCAGGGTCTTGCACGAGCCGCCAACAAGGACAGGCCAGGCCAGGCTGAAGGTGGACAAGGAAGAGCAGAGCCCAGAGAAGACCGGCCCTCATCCACCACAAGACTCAGAAAACCGCATACACGGGTCCTAAGTGAGACCCACTAAGTGAGACCTGGGCTTCCTGGGTGGTGCTAGTGGTGAAGAGACCTACCAGTGCAGGAGACATAAGAGACTCGGGTTCAATCCCTGGGTCAGGAAGATCCCCCGGAGTAGGAAATGGCAACCCACTTAAGTATTCTTGCCTGGAAAATCCCATGGACAGAGGAGCCTGGCGGGCTATGGTCCATGGGGTCTCAAAGAATCAGGCACAACTGAGCATCTGAGCATGGGGATTTGGGGAAGTGAGACTCAACAGGACAGGTCCCAGAAGTAAGAAACACAGCCTCCAGGACACAGTTACTGACCAAATCCCAAAGGAAAGGGCCCAGATATCCTATGCCCTGCCGGCCCCCCGCCCAACCACCCCAGGCACAAATCCTATTGGCAGATATGGGCCCCACTCACCTAACCCACAGCATCATTTGTAGGTGGCAATAGATCTCATTAAGACCTCCTTTCAGTCTGACAGAAGGAACCTCAGTGATTCTTACACACATTCATTCAACCTTCCAGGTGTCTGAGCAGTGAAAAACAACTCACTGCAGAGCCTAGGTTACCACCATGGACTCAAAGACTCAGCTCACTCATAGGTCAAGTCTGCAAGTACAAAGGTGCCCCATGGTGGATGTGGTGCAGGGGTGAGGGGGATGGGAGAGAAGTTACATGCAGTGGAATAACTGAGGGAGACCTGAAGATAAAGACCTAGATGGGTGGGATCGAGCAGGGTGGGAGGAAGGCTCCAGAGGGAGGGGATATATGAGTATTTACTGATTTACTTTGTTGATTTACTTTGTTGCACAGCAGAAACCAAGACAACAATTATAATTAAAGCAATTATGTGTGTGCTTGGTTACTCAGTCATGTCCAACTCTTTGCAACCCCATGGACCGTAGCCCACCAGGCTCCTCTGTCTATGGGGATTCTCCAGGAGTGAGAATACTGGAGTCAGTTAACTACACTCCAATTAAAAAAAAAAAAAAAGAAATGGATATTTACTCATCACCCACTATGTGCCAAGTATATAATTCCGTGAGTTAAGTATTACTGTTCCCATTTTAAAGATTAGAAAATAAGAGTCACTGAGAAGACAAGAGATTTTTCTTAGGTAATTAAGGGCAGGGAAGCCAGGCGTGCTGCAGCTCATGGGGTCACAACGAGTCGGCCACGACAGAACAGCAATGAAGCACGGAGCCAAGATTCAGACCTCAGCCTGCAAGTCTAGCCTTCCTTCCATTGTAGCAGCCCACTTCCTGGGAGTGGCAGGGTGCCAACTGGGTCTTGAAGGATGGGCAAAAGCAAAGCATGGAGGAGAGAGATTGATGTTGGAGAGGGAGCAGGTGTCTCGGGCATAAGGGTGTTGGCAGAACACACTGCCACCAGTTTCTCGTTGACATTTTTCTCCTTTAGGCCTGCAAATGCCAGTCTTGCCCAGTGAATGGGGCAGCAGGCACTCTCGAGGGCTGTAAATCGGCACCACCTTCCTGAAGAGTAATGGCAGCAGGAGTCAAAATGCACACCATAGAGGGGCTTTCCTGGGGGCCCAGCGGTTAAGGCTTCACTTTCCAATGCAGAAGGTGCGGGTTCAATCCCTGCTCAGGGAGCTGGCATCCCACATGCCTCACAGCCAAAAAAGCCAAAACATAAAACAGAAGCAACATTGTAACAAATTCAACACAGACTTCAAAGAAAAAGAAAAAGTACACCATAGGCCTAACTGGAAACTACCAGGAAAAGATGCCTCAGGAGGTATGCTGACTTCAGTGATCTTAATAATAGGAAAAAAAGAAAAAGAAGGTAACCTCAGTGTCCATCACTAGGAGATAGTAATAAATAGTTTATCCAAACAATGAACTAAAAGCAAACACTAAGAATAATGCTTTAGAAGACTCTTGAGAGTCCCCTGAACTGGAAGGGGATCAAACCAGTCAATCCTAAAGAACATAACCCTGAATATTCATGGTAACAACTGACTGATGGATGCTGAAGCTCCAATACTTTTGCCATCTGATGTGAAGAGCCGATTCATTGGAAAAGACCCTGATGCTGGGAAAGACTGAGGGCAGGAGGAGAAGGGGCAACAGAGGATGAGAATGGTTTGACAGCATCACTGACTCAATGGACATGAATTTGAGAAAACTCCAGGAAATACTGAAGGACAGAGGAGGCTTGCGGGCTACAGTCCTTGGGGTCACAAAGAGTCGGACATCACTTGGTGACTGAACAAGATGCATCTACTCACATAAAAAGACATTTCACATATATTAAGTTTAAAGAAAAAAAGCAACTTGCAAAACTGCGTATATCATATGATTAAAAGGGAGAGAAAAAGAAGACTGTTCTTTCTTTCCCAGGAGGATGGAAAAGGGGGGTGAATGGTGACAGGGTGATGGGAGTGGGGTCAGGGTGATGCTGGGAACAAGGCCAGGGTGAGGGGTCCACTGAGGGCGAGAGCCAGTGGAGAACTTAGACAAACTCCTGCTTGGCCTTCTTCTGGACCAGCCTTAAAGGGCCAGGAAACATCCAGAAAACACTCAGCTAGAGGGGTTCCCTGATCACTCAATGGGTAAAGAATCTGCTTGCAATGCAGGAGACACAGGGAACTCAGGTTCAATCCCTGGGTCAGGAAGACCCCCTCCCCCCACTCCGGAGGAGGAAATGACTACCCACTCCAGTATTCTTGCCTGAAAAGTCCCCTGAACAGAGGAGCCTGGCAGGCTACAGTCCAAAGAGTTGCAAAGAGTCGGACATGACTGAAGCTACTTAGCATGCATGCCCCCTGCTTTATTTATTAATACTTCCCCTCATACCCCTTCTCCCACTCCTGACGCTTCACCTCAATTCCCATCAGGGAGTCAGAGGGGCCTGGACCAGGTGGAAGCAGTGAGCTCCCAGACTCTGCCCGCTGCGGATGCTGCTAGTCTGTGGCCTGGTCTGTCACTCATGTGACACCTGCTCTCCTCTCAGTACTTCCTTTGCATGATCAGTTGTATCTGTCTGTCTGTGACCCCATGGACTGAAGCCCACCAGACTCCCCTCTTCATGGAATTCTCCAGGCAAGAGTACTGGAGTGGGCTGCCATTTCCTTCTCCAGGAGACCTTCCCAGTCCAGGGATCAAGCCCAGGTCTCCTGCATTGGTAGGTGGGTTCTTTACCACTGCGCCCTTCAGAGCAGCCCCCTAAGCTTCAGGGGACCTACAGCAGGCGCTGAGCCTGGCAACATTACTCAGGTTTCCTGACACCAACTTGCCAGCAATGACCCGACCTAGTGACTCAGGGAGGGCATGGCTTAAACAGGTCTTTTCCGCCAACGGGGAGCCACTTCCCAGGCAGAGAAAAGTACAGGCAGGCCTTGAAGATACAGTGGGTTCAGTCTCAGTCCACCTCAACAAAGTACATCATGACAGATTTTTTTTTTTTTTGGTTTTCCAGTGTGTGTAAAAGATGTTTACACTCTACTATAGTCTATTAAGTGTGCAATAGTATTATATCTGGGGAAAAAATGCATACGTTAAAGATGCTTCGTTGTTAATGCTAACCATCATCTGACAATGCAGGGTATCCACAAACCTTCGATTTTTTTTTTTAATGCAGTATCTTCAAAGTGCAATAAAATAAGGTGCGCCTGTATCTCCTTCTTTCAACTCTCCGGGTCTCTGCCTCCTGGGGTGCTCCTTGGAGTTCAGGGAGAAAACCCAGAAATGGGACTTGCCTGGTGGTACAGTGGCTAAGATGTTGAGCTTCCATTCCAAGGGAGGGGGCACAGGTTTGATTCTCAGTCAAGGAAGTAAGGGCCCACGTGCTGCAAGATGCGGCCAAAAAAGAAAACCCAGGAACAATAAATGGGTGTGAGGGAGGAGAGGAAAAGAACGTGGGCATGCGCACACACCCACAAGATCGCCTCTCATCTGAACAGCCCACAGAATATGGGGAAGCTGCTTGCTGGTCGAACAGCAGCCTTATTTTGAGGGTCAGGACCAATCCTGGGGGGGTTGTGGGGAGAGAACATGATCTGGAACCAACAGATCCTGACCCCCTTTCCCAGTGACAGCAGAGTGGCCAGAGCCCCACTTCTGGGTTCAAACCCCAGCCCAGCACCTTCCCTAAGCTGAGTGATCCTTCTGTAACCACACTGGGTCTCATACGGTTGGCTGGACACAGCACCAGAGCCCAGGGGGGCGGGGGGGGGGCGGTAGGGGGGGGGGGGGGGGGGGGGGGGGGGGGGGGGGGGGGGGGGGGGGGGGGGGGGGGGGGGGGGGGGGGGGGGGGGGGGGGGGGGGGGGGGGGGGGGGGGGGGGGGGCGGGGGGGGGGGGGGGGCAGGGGCGGGGGGGGGGGGGGGGGGGGGGGGGGGGGCGGTTTAGATCCAAGCGAGTGCACACTGCTGACCGGCCTGGCAACCTCAGGGTGAGTCACCTGTGCCTAGAACTGAATGTCCTCTGCAGGAAGAGGTTGCAAGCAGACAGAGGTTGGTAAGTCCTGGCTGGCACACTGTGTTGCTGGCTGTTGTTTTCAGTCTCAATCAATTACCAACATTACAGAATGGGGTGATTTCAAATGTGCAGCTGGGCAAAGGTTCCCCACAACTGGCCGAGGCTGCCTGCTGCCAGTGGCATGTTGTTCCTCGGAGCCCAGCGATCCACCTGGCGCCTGGCGTCTGAATCCATCATCCCCACTCGAGATGATGCAACGTTCCGTGACTGTGGGTGTCTTTCTGCTCTGAATGCTGGGGTTAGCTAAGAAGCAGGGACTCAGGGAGCCTTGGAAAGAAGGCAACACTGGGCCCTCCCTTCCCTTCCATAAGCCCCTTTCTAGACCCAGCTCCAGTTTACATCAGGAGGACTCCTGGTTTCTCTGAGGGTACCACACAGACTTTTTGCAAAGTCTGCAGCTGGGCGCTGCTGGGGCCTGGCAGTTGCGGGTGAGTGGGCTCCTGCTACTGGCTCTGTGGTCTGGAGGAAACCTGGGCTTGAGGTACTGCATGAAAGGCTCACTTTTTCTTTGTTCCAGAACCTTTGTCATCAACAGCTCCATCCAGCTTCCCGGGAGCATTTCAACTGTTGGCTCATAGAGGGACGGGCTTCCCAGGTGACTCTAGTGGTAAAGAACCCACCAGCTGATGCAGGAGACTTAAGAGACATGAGTTCGATCCCTGGGTTGGAAAGATCTCCTGGAGGGCACAGCAACCCACTCCAGTACTCCTGCCTGGAGACTCCCACGGACAGAAGAGCCTGGCAGGTACAGGCCATGGAGTCACAAAGAGCAGGACACAACTGAAGTGACTTAGCACGCACACAGAGGACAGACTCAGGGCTGGAGGACACACCGCCTACTTGAAAACTTTGACTTTAAAGACACTAACCTGACCCCAGGAAACACTGAACCTGGGCAGAGAAGCCCTCCAAGCCCAGAGCTCTGACCAGATTCCCCTCCAAGACCTGAACCGCCCCCACCACCACCCTTCCCCGAAGCCCCTGAGACTGGGCAAGTTCCCACAGGCTGAGCAGACCAGGACAAAGAGCCCTGAGCAAATGCTGGAACCCCGAGCCTCTCCCTGGAAATGGGGATGAAACCTGAGAACCACACAAAGATCTGAGCAATTCCAGGACCACCTCCGGGGCCACATAAGCTCTCGACAGAGCACACACAAACACTGAGTCAGGGTTCTAAACATCTGGGGCTTAGCTAACCCTCGGCTCTGGGACATTCGGCTTGGGTGGACTGCCAGAAACAGCCGAGCCGGAGGGGGATCCGGGTCCAGTTTCCAGGGAGCCCGGCCAGGCCTGGGAGCCCAGCACATGGCCCTGGCCTGGCCGGGGTCCCGGGTCCCCCCATGAGGCCGTGCGTGCCTCCCCCTGGCCCACACCCGCGGTTCCGGGGCGGCTCCACCGCCCAGCCCACACGTGGGAGGCAGAGGCCTCGGTGCTCCAGGATTCCATTCTGCGGTGGAAGCTTTGAGAGGAAATAATTCCCTAATCCCTTTCCTAAATCAAGGCCAAGAAACAACTTGTGCAGAGTCCCCCAGACGACTGCTGCCCTCTGTCACTTCGTTCACCTCTTAGCTAAGGAGCCGCTGAGGAAGGGGCTCGGGGTGACATATGACGGGGGGCTCCTCGTGCTCACAGACCCACACTAGATGCACTCAGCTCTGATTTTCAGTCCATGGATGATGGAATTCCAGAGTGAACCGAGGCCAAGGGCCTCCCTAATCCCCCTTAAGCGGGCCAGAATATAAAACTCCGTGTTTCGTGACTTATATTTAATCAACAGCATCATCTGCCGCCTATTTTCACTCACAGGGAAAGTGTTCATCAAAATCTTGTTTAAAATTCCAACAAAGGGCATCTTTTAACATAAATGATCCTTAACTGATTTGATTTCTCCCTCTGCGCAACCATCATACATGAGATGTTTCCTTGCCCAATGACTTAAATACTTAACATCGTTAAAAGATGTCTTGATGACAAAAGTGCTGAGCCCGTAAGACAGAGAGAGGAGTCTTTCCAACCAACAGTGCTGGGACTAGAGTGTGTGCATGTTAGTTGCTTAGTCGTGTCCGTACCCCATGCAAAAGAAGGAAACTGACGTCTTTATCTCATCATTTACAAAAATTAACTCAAAATAGATCTAAGTTTCAAAGGTAAGAGCTATAGCTATAAAACTCATAGAAGAAAATATTGTGTATATCTTCATGACGTTGGATTAGACATCAGTTTCTTAAACAACAGAAGTACAAGGGACAATGCGGGGGGAAATGTCATCAAAACTTTAAATTTTTTGTGTTTCAAAGGACATTCTCAAGAGAGTGAAAAGACAATCCACAGAATGGGAGAAAGTTTCTGTAAATCATGTATCTGATAAAGGACTTCAATCTGGAATATATGAACACTCACAACTCAATAATAAAAAGATATTTGTTATTTAGCTCAATATGAGGGGCAAAGACCTTTCTCCAGAGAAGATACATGAATAGCCTATAAGCACCTGAAAAGATCTTCAACATCATTAGCATTCAGGGAAATGCAAATCAAAACCACAAGATGCCACTTCACACTCACTGAAACAGCTGTAATCAAATAGATAACAAGTGTTGGGATGGGAAGACCCTCCTACAGAGGAGTGTAAACTGTGCCCCAGCTTTGGAAACTCCTCAGGCAGTTCCTCAGAAGGTTAAGCACGGTTACCATGGAATCCAGCAATTCTGGATTCCCTATCTTCAACCCCACCCACTCCGTATATGTGCATCTGTGTACATGGTCGCATGCACACACAGATAATCGCCTCACATCATCGAATTCCTTGTCTACACAGCCATGACTCAGCCTCCCCATGGTATCACTTTCGAAGAAACGTCACTCAGGTGACCAAAAGCTGCTATAAAAGCAACTTGATCTTTACTGAGTCTTTTCTTAAAAGGAGGAAAAGAGGTCCATTCACAGCACAGAACAAAACTTAAAAGCTTCACCTCTTCTCTTTCAATCTGACTTGCAGGAGTCAGCCAAAGACCACATCTTCCTCCTGCTTCAGAAAACTTTAAATTCCTCCCGTGTCCCCACGGCTTGGGTCTTTCTCCCCAGCAGACATTTTTCTTCGAAAGACAGACCAAGAGACGCTCACACACACATTCTCGAGATCAGCCCTTCCTCTTTTCTTCTTGAAACTGGCTTTCCAGATTGCTCTAACTCTGCCCCTCCCTGCCCATCACTCAGATTGGATCTCCACAATGAAGGCAAGGAACTGGGTTGGCCAGACTTCTCCTAAACTAATAAAAGTTGGGGGGGCGTGGCTAGGAACATTCCATCACACCCTGCCAGTTTACGTTTGTTTATGTTTCCAACTTTGCCTTTTAAGATTACTTTTAACTTGTGCTCTCCCATCTCCACGTGGAGGGAACGAGCCGGATGGTGCAGGCATGATGCCGTTTTCTTTGCTGTCCATCCACAGTTCTGGTACCACCCTCTGAGCTCCCTGCCCCACTAGCCCACATAAAAGAGGCTCAGCACTGGGGGTGGAGATGGGGGTGCCCACCAGCCAGGGTGGGGGAGGGCGTCTGCCCTGCTCAGAGCTGCATGTCTCAGCTCTGGGAAGGAAATAAGTTCCCAGAAGAAGATCAAAGGAAGGAGCACCAGCAGAAAACCATGGGGGAAGACCTGAAGCCGTAACATTTGAGGAGAGATGAGACTTTTTCTGGTTCAGAGTTGGAGGGAGAGTTGAAAGGGCAAAGACATAAATCAGCAACTTGGCCCCAGAGGAGCACGCGGTGGCTGCAGCCAGTGCAGCACAAAGGGCCGTCTGCAGGAAGACTAGACGCCCCGAATTAAAGCAGATGCCTCCCAAGCACGGTCTGTCTTTTACTAATCACGATGTCACCCGTGGCAGAGCATCTTGTGACTACAGCCAACTGTAACTTGGGGCAGGGCGCCAACTGGCTCATCTTCCTTTCCAAACGAACCTCCCATGACCCATGGGAGGCGGGGGGCTTCCTCCGTGGATCTGATCAAACTGTGTTTCTAAGCTTGGCCTTGGAAGGGGATTTCTTCTGGGGACGTCCAAACCCCTTGGTGATTTATCTTCATTTCTCGGTCCAGCTAGAGGTTTGGAGAGTTGCTGGGGGTCCTCGGGGTTTCTCCCAACTCAGCACAAGGATGCTGTGGGAAATGTGGGCCAGAGTTCCCATCTCAGGAAAGAGGAGCTTGACACATTTCCTTCTCACGGGAAAAGCCAAGGAGCTATCTGTAAGATGAGGCTAGCAATTCATCAACAAATCCCGTCAGCGCCTCCTTAGACATGGACCCCAAATTGAACACTCGTCACCACCTCCATGTATCATCCCAGGCTGGATCACCATCCCCTCGGGTCTGCCCACCTCAACTCACAACCGGCCTCAACTCATCAGGCAGCCAGAGACACCCTCTAGGATGCAAAGTGCTACCAAGTCACTCACAGTTCACAACCTATCCCCTCATCCCCAGGGACTTCCCTTCATACTGAAAATATGACCTATGATAGGTCCACAAGGTACCGCATCATCTACCTTTCTTGACCTCAGTTCAGTTCAGTCGCTCAGTCGTGTCCGACTCTTTGCGACCCCATGAATCGCAGCACGCCAGGTCTCCCTGTTCATCACCATCTCTCGGAGATCACTCAGACTCACGTCCATTGAGTCAGTGATGCCATCCAGCCATCTCATCCTTGGTCGTCCCCTTCTCCTCCTGCCCCCAATCACTCCCAGCATCAGAGTCTTTTCCAATGAGTCAACTCTTCGCATGAGATGGCCAAAGTACTGGAGTTTCAGCTTTAGCATCATTCCTTCCAAAGAAATCCCAGGGTTGATCTCCTTCAGAATGGACTGGTTGGATCTCCTTGCAGTCCAAGGGACTCTCAAGAGTCTTCTCCAACACCACAGTATTCAAAAGCATCAATTCTTCGGCGATCAGCCTTCTTCACAGTCCAACTCTCACATCCATACATGACCACAGGAAAAACCATAGCCTTGACTAAACGGACCTTAGTCGGCAAAGTAATGTCTCTGCTTTTGAAAATGCTATCTAGGTTGGACATAACTTTTCTTCCAAGGAGTAAGCGTCTTCTAATTTCATGGCTGCAGTCACCATCAGCAGTGATTTTGGAGCCTAAAAAAATAAAGTCTGGCACTGTTTCCACTGTTTCCCCATCTATTTCCCATGAAGTGATGGGACCAGATGCCATGATCTTAGTTTTCTGAATGTTGAGCTTTAAGCCAACTTTTTCACTCTCCACTTTCACTTTCATCAAGAGGCTTTTTAGTTCCTCTTCACTTTCTGCCATGAGGGTGGTATCATCTGCATATCTGAGGTTATTGATATTTCTCCTGGCAATCTTGATTCCAGCTTGTGTTTTTTCCAGTCCAGCCTTTCTCATGGTGTACTCTGCATATAAGTTAAATAAGCAGGGTGACAATATACAGCCTTGACGGACTCCTTTTCCTATTTGGAACCAGTCTGTTGTTCCATGTCCAGACCTACTAGGACTCAAATCCCCTCCTCCCGCCAGCTCACCCAACTCAGGGCATGGCTATCCTTCCCCACATCTCCATGTGGCTCGTTCCCTGTCTTCATTTCTTTCTCTGCTCAAATGTCACCTTGGAAAGGCCTCTGCTGACCACTCCATTTAAAGTAAACCTCCCCACATCCGCCTCACTCTCCACCCCCTCCCCCTGCTTTATAGGCCTTCATATTATGTATCACTTAGCTGACATATGTGTGAAAGTGTGTGTTTATCAGGATGTCAGCTCCACTGTGAAGGGAACTGGTCTACTCCATTGACGGCTGTATTCCCAGTGTCTGGAACAATTCTTGGCACGTTGCAGTTGCTCCATAAATATTTGTTGGAGGAATGACTGAATGGACACATGAATTCCTCGTTGATGGTCCAATAAGGAACATGGTGACGCCCCTCATTTTGCACTTTTGTCACTGTTTAGATGAGAAAACATTTAAACAAATGTAGGGGAAAGAACTACTGATTCATTGTGATCCTTCCAGCTCACTAACAAGAAAGGGAGGGAAAGCAGAATTATGTACACATGACAGAGAAGGAAACACAGATGCGAGATATTGTTAAAGGGAAAAGGGAAGCATACAGGCTGGTCCAAGGTCAGATTTGTAACCGAAAACCAAACTAGAGCCAGAATCTGGCTTTTCAGAGACTCTGTCCTACACTCTTTCCATTGAGTTGCTTCTGATCGCAACACTGTCCTGCTAGAAAATCTATTAATATCATTAATGGTACTAAAATTTCAAAAAGGCTTTTAAAATCTGTATCTTGAGAGATGCTGATAAGGCATCATTTGATAAAATTCCACATCTATCTGTGGCTCCAAAAATACTTCTTCTTGGTGTTAGGAGCAGCCTGATCGTATACTCTCCATGAGGACAGAGAAAAACACACATTAAAAAGATATTAAAATGCTAAATAGAAAATATAATACATGCTATCTAAAAGCCAATGGCCAGGATTAGAGAGTCAGGAGGACACTCCAGAGGAATTCCCATTAAAGACAGAACATGATTATTTATTAACAGCCTTCTGGAGCCATATATCATCAATAACCAATTTAAAAATATAATTAAATTTCATTCACAATAACAAGAAGAAATAGCAGCTTTCTAGGAATGGAGTTAACACAAGGAATACACAAGCCTGATATGAAGAAGCCATTTATGGAGGGGACAGACCGAAACTTAATTATGTGGAGATATTATGTCCGTGGATAGCGTCCAGAACTATGAAAAGGTCTAAAGACTTCTAACCTTGCATCCAGGAGCAAAGTGAGATCCTTGACACCTTTGATTTGATATAATCCTTGCAATTAGCAACCCTCTACAAAGAAGGTCTCCTCCACTGTAGGTGGATTCTTTACCACCGAGCCCTGACCAGGGAGGTCCACAAAGACCCTTCAAGGAAGAGGCACAGATCAAACTATTTCTAACTTTAGATCATTCTGACTCCCAAATGTGCCGTCTGCCCATCAGCTCAGCCAGCCTTCTGGTGGTGTCATGGATTTCTAACGGGTCACCTTGGCTAGGCTGAACTTCAGCTCTCAGAACCCGTTTTCCTGTATGTTCCGGTCAGGATTAGACCACAGGAAAAGTCTCGGGAGGTCGGAGGGTAAAAGAGAAGTGACGGTCACCTTGCAGTTCACACAGCTCGCAGGTGATGCACTGACATGTCACGGACACGAAGCAGCAGCCAGACCGCAACTCTCCACCGCCCACACCATTCTGCTACATCAGCAACCGGTCCACCGCCCCCTCCAGGTCCTCCTCCAGCTTCTAGGACTCCTGGGTCAGGTGTGTGTTACAGTTCGAGTTGGTGAGTGTGGAGGAAAAAGGAGCCCGTTGGAGAGGGCTCAGGCCCCAGCCCTAGCCCTACTCTGACCCTGCCAAGGCTAGGAACAGTCAGGGCCCCAGCCAGGTGGCAGATTCCACACTCCGACAGCTTGGAGGAAGCAGACTGAGCGTGGTCAGCCAGCAGCCCACCGAGATGTGATCACAAGACTCCCAACAGCTGAGGGGGGTGAGGCTGGTGATTGGCTCCATGTGGGGCCCTGTGTCAGAGCTGAGAAATCTGCTGCTGGGCCCATTTCACTCCTCATTGCCCCTAAAATAGAGCCAGGAGTGTGTCCTGACCGTGGCTGCCAAAGTGCTCACCAAATGTGCACAGAAGACAGATGGACCTCTGCTGCTTACGGGCAGTGCTGGGCCCAGGGGCTGAACCATCCCCAACTGAAAGAGAATGAGCGCTCACAGCATGCCAGATCTCAGGATGCACTTGGTGGTTTTGAATCTATCAGACCAGAGTGAATCCCATAAGCTGTGAATTCAGCCTCAAGGTGGCCAATCTCTGCAGGACCCCTAATATCAGATAAGAGAGGGTCTGGGAAATGACTATGTAAATCGGTATCTACTGGACATTGAATTTTTAAGAAAACATATAGACTTTCAACTAGAAGAAAACTATACAGCAGATACAACTTTTGGGATCAATAGCCCCTGCCCGTCTCTTGACCAGAATCCTCTGGATATCAAATCCCTAATCAGAGACAAGCATGGGGGGAGGCTAGGGGAAAGCACACGACAGAAACCACTTGGTACCAAAGACAAGGAGTGTTTTCTGTAGATGCATATCAAGGTCTCAAAAAGGAGTTCTCAACCATGGCTGGGCCATTCCTCCAAGATGGCACAAGAAAGACTGGCTGTCCCAGGCAGAGGGTGGGGAACCATAGGAAAAAAAACGCATCCCATCCCTGGCGGACAGCATCGCTCAGCTCAAGTCTGCAAACACCCTGGTGTCCAGAGCCATCTGCCAGCAGCATGGAGACAGGTATTGGTGAAGGCACTATGCTCAAGTGGGGCTTCCCTGGTGGTCCAGTAGGTGAGAATCCACCTGCCAACGCAGGGGACGCAGGTTGGATCCCTGGGTGTTGATTCGGACACGCGGTGTTGATGACTTCGGGTACTCGGATCTCGGACACGAGACGTTCTTCTCTTCGGTGGCGTTACTTCTCATCGGGGGCGAGTGGTGTTGATCTCTTTACGGGTGTTCGTCCCAGTTTACCCTAAGACGTCCAGTCTTATGACCTCACCCATCGGGAAGGGAAGAGGTTCCCTAGAAGGGTTGGGTCCCTAGTTTGACCAGAGGGCGTAACGTCCGTCTTAGAAATGGTCGACTTGGTGTTCCCTTCGGGTTATTTCTGGGTGTCTCGGTTTTTATTCATTTACTTTAAAAACTTTTTCTTGCGAGGTCACATGTGCGTTTCCGTTCTTTTGTTTGGCACAAAGTCTCTTCGTGACCCTTACCCTACGTCTTTCCTGTCTTGGGGGTCCAAAGAGACCTCTCTCAGTACGAGTCCAGTCAGGTTCACGTCCGTCGTCGATTCTGGTCTTCCCGGGGGTTAGGGTAGTAATCTCTTACATCAATTTCCTCCTCCACCGCCCCCGACCCCTCTTTGGAAGTTCCAGGATTTTGATCTACGACTTCGGGGTGGGACCGGAACCGTCAGACAGTATATACGTCGTAACTCCAATTCGTCTCGGCCCAGGGGTCCTAGTCCAACGTTCAACGATGTCCACGTCGCCGGATTAACCACCGGACCAGGACCACACCCCTTTTCCCCGTGGGTGCCCAGGAGGCAAGGACGGCCCCTGTGGTAGTGTGGACGTCGACCCGTCTGTCTTACCGACCCAGTCCCGTTCGTCGGCCCCTCAGTGACTCGCTGGTCCCGAGTCCCTCTCCCCCGCACTCTCGTTACGAGGGACTCTGGGGGTCTTTACTCCCGATAGAGGGTCGAGAGTCTCCCCGTATTAGGATCTCGTTTCGGGTCCCCGAGTCACTCCACCTCTCTGTGTAATAAAACAGAGGTACCCCGATTCTCGTTGGTGGAGTTACTACTTTAAACGAGGACGACTAGGTTTCCGTCCTCAAAACACCCTTCCTAGGTCCCATACTCGGTATGTAGGAAACTTAGTTGTCCAAAACACTGGTTTTGGTCATAGTTTGTCTTTCTTACCTATTCTTTGCCTTACAAGATGGGTCGGGTCGGGTGGAGGGCCCAGTTGGGTTCTTTTCTACCGGGTGGACCAGGTCCTGGCTGAGTCTCCCACACTCTGACGGACCTTCACATCTTTTCTTACAAAGCAAAATCCTCTCAAAAGACAGAAGGCGAGTTCTCCAGGGCCCTGCTACTCAAAAGTGGGGGTCATGGACAAGCATCACTAGGAACCTGCCTGAAATGCAGACTCCCAGGCCCTCCCAGGGGGGCTCTGACACCCCTGTTCTGCACTGATGCACTGCAGCTGGAACCTGACCACCTCAGAATGTAACAGGCTACATCACCATCAGCGGATGATGGCTTAAAATAGGGCACTCCTTTCCTGCAGCCAGACGGTAAAAATTCTTTACTTTAGGACCTACTATTTCAGAATCTGTGCTCCTTTGGGCATGCTAAATTGAGATTTACCTATTAAATAAAAAATTTCAACAAGCTAAGAGGAAATCCAAAAGCCCTCTTCAAATGCTTAGTCACCCAGTTTACATTTTTTGTTAATGGCAATATACTTATTCATACCTTCCCAATTCACTTAACATTTGAAAGTATTTTGTTCATTCTATTTGCACAAGGTCCTCTATGTGTCTGGATGTTGGCTCATGAATAGTTGTTTTCATGATTTCAGGCAAAGCCAAGCAGTGAAGTTTGGGGGTTTTTTTGGGGGGTGGGGGGAGAGGCATGTATATGTCCCTGTGTTTAATCACAGTGAAGTATAAATACATGGCTGTGTCTCTAAAACTTGCAAAAATTTCCAGACAACATCAATTAGGTAGATTCTTAAAACACTCAGACAAAAGGAAACATCCTGAAAGTTTCTGTAAACGACGTTTGATCCCAGCTGAACCTATCTAGCAGTTCGGAATTTACAAGCTATTAAAATAACAGGAACATCCTTCTATTTCCTCTTAGAGCTCAAAGTGAGACTCTAAGACCAGCCAAGCACGGTAAAGAAACCTCACACATAAACACAGAAAACACACTCATAAAAATATTCTGGGTAAACTGCCTTTGTACACACAGGATGGGGTCGGGGGTACACACGGCCGCCACCTCCCTCGTGCCAAAGATCCAACCACAGTTTTTTCAAAGCATGCCCAAACCAAGCTCCAACTCTAACTAACTCGATGATTTCAAAAAGAAAACCAGAGTACCTTTATCTAGACTTTAAAACGAGTGTGAGCACTGCCAAGAGCTGGAAATAAAAGAACACAGAATTCTGCATCAAAGAGTCTGAATGCTCAGTCTGTGCTTGACCAACATCCACTTCCTAACCTGGAGCAAATCACAAATGACACGCCTCCCAAGTCCTGGGCTGGAAAATCAGGAGGGTGGGAGGGGTCACCGCTCACCCAAGTTCACGGTCCCACCATGAGTTACATGTGAGAACACAATAGAACTTCAAGCTCCTGCAAACCTTAATTATTGCCAACAGCAGGCATTGTTGACTGAGCAGCTCGGGAAAGAGTCAGGATCACCTGTTTTAGGGATTTTTTTTTTAATGTCTTCGGTGCATCTTGGTTTTTGGGGAGTCACTTTTGTGGGATGGGGAGTGGCTCTGTTGGTTCGGATTAACCTAGGTCCTTCTCTACACCAGTCTTCTGGTGCCTCTTTTCTGCTGGTCAAGAATCACCGTTGGTGGCCTGGAGGAACCACAAACCAATCTCCTGCCGCAGAAGGCTGGCACGTGGCACGTCAGCTTCAACAGAAGAGGGGCCATTTTTAAGGGCAAGCCATAGCCCATCTCAGAGAACTTCAGATACTGCCAAAGATCGAAGCAGCAGGCTATCTTTTTACAGCCTTCCATAAATGATATTTAAGGACTAGAGGTTAAAGAGCTGGGAATAGGTTGGCAGTTCCTCAAAAAGTTAAGCCCAGACTCACCATGTGACCCCACAATTCCACTCCTGAGTAATACAGCCAAGAGAAAATGAAAACTGTCCACACAAAAATGTGCACACAAACTGTGTGTACCAGCATTCTTCAAAATAGCCCCAAATCAAAAACAACCCAAATGTCCATCAACTGAAGGATGGATACGTAAGATGTTCTCTATCCACAGTGGAATATTATTCAGGCATAAAAAGGACGGACTGCTGGCACACGCTACAACACCGACGAACCCTGAAGACATCGTGCTGAAAAAAGGCCAAACACAGAAGGGCACATGGTGTGTGATTCCAGGTATATGAAATGCCGAACACAGGCAGAGCCATAAAGATGGTGGTCAGGAATGAGGGAGGGAAGAAGAAGGGGGTAACTGTGAATGGATAGAGGGTTTCTTTTTGGGGTGACAGAAATGTCCTAGGGTTAAATAGTGAATATACACTGAAGTGCATACTTGAAAAGGGTGAATTCTATTGTATGTGAATTATATCTCAATTTTTAAAATGTACTATAAAAACAAAGAGCTAGGAATAGTGATTTGTCAACTCATTAAGAGGCACAGGGCAGCCTTAACAGGGGCTACTCACTTCACTACGGCCCAAGAGAAAATCAGGGGTGACATGGACAGCTGACATCATCTTACCTTCAACCCCACGTGTTCTTGCGTGTGGTTTAACTTTTTCTTTCCCTTTCTCCCTCCCAGCCCTTCCCCCTCCCCCTACTCCATCTGACTTTTCCTTCCTTTCTCTGTTTTTTTCTTTCTTTCTTTCCCTTAACGAGTTTATATCCTTAAGGAAAAATAAAATGAACGACTGAACACAGTTCAAGTGGTAGTGGGCTTTTTCTCTTTTTTTTGCTATTAGAAGATATATTCTGTGAAATTAGGCATGTTATGCTCAAGGAGTTGAAGACAAGCATAAAAATCTCAGGAGGTAATCAGAAACTGTAAACAGTGACAATATATCAGAAAAAGAGGACACCTGAAATGTGAAAACCGAAAAAAATACAGCAACTGAAACAAAGAACGGGTAAATTTAAAGTGGATTAAAGGTCAACCCCTGGGTCAGGAAGATCCCCTGGAGAAGGAAATGGCAACCCACTCCAGTATTCTTGCCTGAAGAATCCCACAGACAGAGGAGCCTGGTGGGCTACAGTCCATAGGATCGCAAAGAGTCAAACACAATTGAAGCTACTTTTAGCACACATGCAAAATGTAACAGGAAAAAAAAAAGAATTATCTCACTGATCTCTATCTCTTCACACTCTCTTCTCTCTATGAACGTCTATCCCTGTGTTTAAAAAATAACTTCTTTCCTTTCAGACAGTAGTTAATATGTGCCTGTGAAAGGCAGCATCCTGGGGTCGTTTGGAGCATGACTTGGGGGAGTGGGTGTTGGGCTTTAATGCAGCCACTGTGATGACTACAGATGAGCCATTTTACTCCTGGGCCTCAGTTTCCTTACCTGTAAAATGGGGACAATGGTAGAAACTACTTCATGAAGTCACTGTGAGGATTAGGAGTTAGAACAGCACCTGGCACGTAGTAAGTGCTCTATGAGTGCTTGATAAATAAGAAAATGAAAGAAAGAAACTTGTCAGTGAGGGCTGGCTCTGAGCTTCCCCAGACCTGACGGGCAAGCCCTCTTCCTAATGCAAAACTTCTTCCAAAGATTGTTTTCTAACTGCAAAACTAACACATGTTCATTATTCCTTGGTGAGACTTTTCCTGATTAAATATTCTGCTACATCATTCGGTGGCAGCATAGCATTTGCTTACAGGAAGATACTGTATATATATGCTAAATAAAATCTTCCAGTTTTGACTTTTTACTTGTGACATCCTCTTTCTTTCCCTTGTGCTAACAGGACAAAAGAGACCATTGCTGCCTTCCAGGATGGAAGGGAAAGAAAGCCAAGGCTTTCAGTAACCCACAAGTTTAAGCCAAAAGGGATAGGGAGGGGGGAGGGGGAGGGGTGTATAAATGCCTATTACTTGGTGGAGTTCAGGGATGACTTGCTCCAGGGGCTCACACAATGTCAACAGGGCGCCATTTCTCCCCTCTGATTGGCCATCCTCTGCAGGTGGCACCTCCCCAATTTAGGAGGCAATTGGTAACTTCCTCCCAGCTTAGCAACTTACTTTGTTTGGATAAGGCCCACCAGGACTCTACAGGGTTGGGGATAAAGAGAAGAGAGGTGAGTCCCCTCAAAAGATGAGGCATAGACCATCATAATAGGTGGGGTAAACCCAAATCTATAGCAACACACTTTGGAAAGCAATCAGCTGCCCAAAGAGATTTTATCAGGAAACAATTATGTGCTCAGCACTGGCTGACATCCTGGTGGGATACAAGAGGATGGATAACAATACCCTGAGTTTCTGTGATTTCACTTCGCAGTGCAGAGGTGGTTTTACGTACATTGATCTCTTAGCCCTTACAGCTCTCATTATTGATAGCTTAATTTTACACCTGACAAAATCAGGTCCACCTAGACCGAGTGACTCAGTCAAGGTCACACAGTCAAGACGTAAACTCAAGTATAAATTCCTCAACTCTCAGTGCCCAGGTACAAGAGATCATATTAAAAATCACAGAAGAGGGGCTTCCCTGGCTGTCCAGTGGTTAAGACCCTGCACTTCCAGGGCAGGGGGTGCAGGTTTGATCCCTCGTCCGCGAACTAACATCCCGAACTGCAGCCAAAATAAATAAATTAATAATTTTAAAGTTAAAAAAATAAATAAAAATCACAGAAGAGAGATAGTCCCTGCCTTCAAGGACCTCTCTCTCTTAACATATGTGCTTTAACAGTGCCAGTTCAGGGAGGTGTATGTCAGATGCCTCTTGCATACTTTCCAAGATGCTACCGACCTGTGATGCTCCAAGCCACCTGGACAATATCTTCATTACAGTTGAAAAAGGATGTTTATTGCACTGTGTTCTGGGAAACCTACCCTGTAGAAGTGTTTCATAAAAGGGGCACCACCATCAACCCCTACCTAAGCCATACACATAAACACCCCTAAAACTCATCTCCACAAAGGTTCATGGAACCTCCAGTCCTAAATCCTACCTACCACTGACTCTTCAAGATGAGAAAACATTGATGTAAAATGTTCTCCTCTCCCTCCACCTCCCTTTCCCCAACACTCTTCCTTCTGATACCTGTGCCCTTCTAAAGCCCCCCAACTGCACCCTATTCAAAACCAGAGAATCCTAGTACCTGTTCATATTGAAGTGTAAATGACTGCTGTGCTTCAAAAAGCCACCTCTGTGACAAAAGGCAGCCTCCAAATAGATGTTAACTCAAGCCAATTTCTCTGGCTCACTTTCTGCTGCGATCTCAAGGATCCCAGTTGATCTCAAAATTCAGTTTAGATCACAGCTTTTCTCCACTTTCTCCTCCCTGGTGGGACCTCTCTTCCCTTTCTCCCTGCCCCCCAAACTGTTCCACTTGGTCCTTTCCAGTTCAGAAGCAGCCTTCAGAGAACCTGAAGGTTAAACCACAAAGCAGTGGCTTATGGTTTCCAGCAACTCACCAGGGAGCTTAAAAATAGCATAATGCTTAAGCCCTACCTCCAGGAGATGCTGGTTTAATTCCTGAGGCTGGAGCAATATTTTTTCAAATGACAATCATGCTAACAGATAACACTAACTGCCTAATTATTCCGTGGTGGTGGTGGTGGTGGTTTAGTTGCTAAGTCGTGTCTGACTACCAGCAACTCCATGGACTGTAGCCTGCCAGGCTCCTCTGTCCATGGGATTTTCCAGGCAAGAATATTGGAGTGGGTTGCCATTTCCTTCTCTAGGGGATCTTCCTTACCCAGGGATCAAACCCGGGTCTCCTGCATTGCAGGTGGATTCTTAACCAATGGAGCTACCAGGGAAGCCCAATTACTCCATGCTGGGCATAATTTTAAGGTTCATGTCTACTGACTCACTAGAACTTTAATACAACCCTATGAGATGAGTATTAAAATGGTCTCATTTTCAGATGAGAAATCTGAGATACAAAAAGGTTAAGTAACCTGCCTGTGGTCCCACAGCTGAACCCCGCACTCTGGACCATTATCCTCCACAGCCATGGCTAAGCATCACCTGGAGTCGAGATTCCATAGAATAACCTCTCCCACCAGGAACTGACTCAGGCTCAGCTCACTTCACAGCCTTCCCCCTCCTGGCCCTTGTATTTCATGTTCCACAAGCCAGCCTAGAGACTGGGTTCTTGACCTTTGACCTGGCCGGCTGCTTCTCCACTCTGAGTTGAGTTTTCCTTCTTGTTCAGTACAACCTAGGCACTGCCACGTCCTTCCTCTCTCGCCATCTCTTTTGTTTTGTTTTGGCCATATTGTGCAACTTGTGGGATCTTAGTTCCTTGACCAGGGATTGAACATGCACCCTCAGCAGTGAAAGCACCAAGTCCTACCCCTGGACCGCTGGAGACATCCCTCTCCATCTCTTTTTGATATGTAATCGTATTTCCCTAGTAATTAGACTTCCCAGGCTTTCCAGGTGGCTCAGTGGTTAAGAACCCGCCTGCCAATGCAGGAGACTAGGGTTCGATCCCTGGGTTGGGAACATCCCCTGGAGAGAAAATGGCAACCCACTCCAGTATTCTTGCCTGGAGAATCCAATGGACAGAGGAAGCTGGTGGGCTACGGTCCATGGGGCGGCAAGGAGTCAGACACGACTTAGCAACTGAACGAGAGTGGACTTGCCAGCTACTCCAGCCCAGGGAGATCCTTCTGGCTCACCCTACCTCCTAGACCCACAGTCCCTCCAAGGTGCCGCCGCTCCACCCAGCCCCTTGACAACACGACCCACAGGACCCCTCTGCCATGTTTCCTGACTTAAAAGCAAGCTGAGGAAGATCTCTATGTTCAAGATCCACATACTCTGTACTTGCATTTTATCTCATATCAGTTTCCAGGCTCTCTTCTGAATTCTCCAAGAGGGTTTTTAATGTCCTTCTCCAAAAGCAAGTTAGCGCCATTTTAACATGAGAAAAAGGTCTGGAAAACACCTCTGGGCTAGTGACTCTCCACCTACCTGCTGGCATCTGCACCGGCCCTTCTCTCTGCTCTGTGCATGGGAGGCCAGCCTGCGTGAACTGCAGCTAAGGACCCCCCCGACCACTGGTTAACAAGGCGGAGTCAGCCAGTGGGGGAGACAGGTGGGAGGTGAGGGTTCAGGAGGAGAACGAGATCTGGGCATTTCCACCTGCTCCCTCTCTGCAGGCTGTGGTTGCCTGCAACATCTTTCCATCAGTTTGCCCCTCCGGCTACAGACCTCTCTCCAGCTTCCTGTCACCACCCCTTTCCCTTGCCTCCCAAGGCCTGCTTCACCATCCCCTAGTCCACCTACATCTCTGGAAAAAGTCCCTTCTTTAAACTCCTCACTGCCTCCACAATTAAGAGGTTTCTTTGCCCTCCACACTCTTCGGGTGGATACACTCAGGTGTATCTCTGGATACACCTTTCAGTGGTGTAATTCAGACACAGCTGTCACTGAGGACAGGTTCCTTGGAAGAACATTCTAGTGACCACCTTCCCTCCCCCTACCCCCCAACCAATAGCTCCTTTATAAAATGACAGCTGATAAGACACACAACTAAGTGAGGATGTGGGTGATCTCACTCCCCACCGCCACCCAATACAGCCTACTCTTTGTCACAAGGCCACATGTGTCCAGCTGTGTGATCAGACAGATGGGGCCCGAGGAGGAGGAAATACTGGGTGGGCCAAAAAGTTCGTTCAGGTTTTTCCGTCAGATATTATGGAAAAACCCTAATGGACTATTTGGCCAACCCAATACTCACCAATTATAAGCCTGCAGCAAAACCAGAATCCTTGCCCACGAAGGATGGGATGAGACCCGAAGCTCTAAAATGCAAGATAAGCCAATCTTGCAGTTGACCAGGGAAATTTTTTTCTTTAATCCCTTTTTGTCAACTGCCCTGAGAACCTCCACGCCTGCACCAGCAACCTCGCCTGACAATACGAGGACCAGTCTGACACCAGCATAGGGAACTCAAAGCCATACTTCCTCTAGCAGCTGCTGGTCAAAATCTCTTTATGAATCTGCTAATGATTTTGAGTCCTTCTGCTAGACTGACACTCATTGGAAGCAAAGTTCTACAACTGGAAATGATTAGAAGATAAAGCTTCGAGCGACAAGCTTCAAATTTTCACTCCTCCACTTGGTTTTCGGATTTCTTAACATATCAGCATTTCCTTGTTGGAAAGTCTCATAGGGTATGCCATTCAATTAATGGCAGACACCTTGGAATCATATTGTTACAGGAATATACTCTTGGTACCCCCGCCAATCAACTGGACTGCTTCCCTCATGGGCCCCCCACCCTCAAATTAAAAGTCATCCTTAGACATGTTAATGGGAGAGGGAACCCTAATGGCCTGTAAGTATCTTAAAAGGTGAGCAGCATCATTAGTCATCATGAAGATGCAAATTAAAACCACAGTGAGATTCTAGAGTAGGAAAAAAAAAAAATCAGAGCCAAGGTTGCTTCTGGTGGGTGAGGGTGAGGGCCAAGAGAGGAAGGGGCCTGTGGGTGACAGTCATGTTCTGGAACTTGATAGGGTCTGGGGCTGCACAGGTGTAGGCAGCTGTCAAAACTCAACAAATGACTCTTACAATATATGCACTTGACAGTATGCAAATTTAACCTCAAAAGACTAAAACAACTGCCAACACGGTACTGTGGTTAGTGTTACTAACCACCACAGTTTGCTGAGGTGTTTAGGGTGAGGCGTATGCTGTTCTCAGCTTGCTTGGAAATGCTTTCCTCAAAAAATAGCCTTTGGATGGTCACAAACCATAAATAAGACCAGGAACATCCCTGCCATCCAAAATATAATTCCCTTTCACCCATTGTGGAGTATGTGTGCACGCTCAGTTGCGTCGGACTCTTTGCGACCCCATGGACTGTAGCCCGCCAGACTCCTCTGTCCATGGAATTTTCCACCCAAGAACCCTGGAGTGGGTTGCCATTTCCCCCTCCAGGGGGTCTTCCTGATTCAGGGATGGAACCCACATCTCCTGCATTGGCAGGTGGATTCTTTACCACTGCGCCACCTGGGAAGCCCACCCGTTGTGGATGTAAAGTTTAATTCATCTGTGATTTGTGTGGTTAAAACTTAATAATTAAAAGCTCCTTCCCCAAACTATTTGTGGATGAGGCTGCCAGTGAGGCCTAGCAGTGAGGGTGGGGGTGCTACAGGAAATGTAAATATGACTAAAGCCACGCTAAGATGACTGTGTGTGACCCAAAAGGATGCAAAAATCAGAAGAAAATTCTAATCATCCTATAACCTGCAAACTTCATCTCAAACACTGTCTGGGGTGTGCCTAGAGCTTAATGGGCTTCCCATGTGGCTCAGTGGCAAAGAATCTGCCTACCAATGCAGGAGATGTAGGTTTGAGCCCTAGGTCAAAAAGATGCCCTAGAGAAGGAAATGGCAACCAGCTCCAGTATTCTTGCCTGGGAAATCTCACGGACAGAGGAGCCTGGCCAGCTACAGTCCATGCAAAGAGTTGGACATGGCTACGAAGGCGCACACATGCACAGCGTGCTTCATGCTGCCTAGTTGAGAGCCCCAAGTCTCAAGGACCCTGAGCTGCAGTCTCAGAGCTCAATGAGGCTGCTCTGGTCTTCTGGTTTCCCTCCCACCTTCCCCATGGCTGAACCTTCTCCTTTGAGGTTGGTTTCCTCCT
Source organism: Cephalophus harveyi (assembly GCA_006410635.1). NCBI lineage: Eukaryota > Metazoa > Chordata > Mammalia > Artiodactyla > Bovidae > Cephalophus > Cephalophus harveyi. The sequence continues at coordinate 147,872 of SJYT01002764.1, forward strand.
CACCCCCTTTAGGGTGTCTCTGGGCCCCACCCCTGGCCTGCTTCTCTATCCACCGAACTCCCTGGGCGACTTCATTCCAAACAGCAGCTTGAAGACCATCTACACCAGAAAGACTTCAAAGTCACAACAGCAGCCAACTTCTCCCCTGAATTCAAGCATCCTCTTTCCAAACACCTACTCACTATCATGACTCGACTATACATAGGAATCTGAAACTTGACATGCCCAAACTCTTGATAGCCTCCCAATATCCACGACTTCCAGTCCTCACCTTCTCATTTAATACCAGCTCCTTCCATCCAATCACTTAAGCAAAAAACCTTGACATCATCTTTAAGCTCTCTTCAAACCTTACATATCCAATCCATCACCAGATCCCACTGGTTCTGCCTTCAAACTACAGCCAAAATCCAACTATACAAACCGGGTTAAAGCCGTCATCACCTCTCACTTGTGTTGCTGTGATGATGTCTTTACTCATCTCCTTCTTTTCACCCTCTCCCCACCTTCCATCTGCATCCCCCACATCCATTCTTAAAGCAGCAGAGTGACTCTTGTAAACAGAAAAGCAGCCTTCCCCAGTGGCTGAGTGGTAAAGAACCCGCCTGTCAATGCAGGAGACACGGGTTCAATCCCTGGTCTGGGAAGATCCCAGGTGCCTCGGAGCAACTGAACCCGTGCACCACAAGAGCCTGTGGTCTAGAGCCTGAGAGCCACAACCAGCAAGCCTGTGCTCTGCCATTACTGAAGCGTGCACGCCCTAGAGCCCATGCTCCACAAGAGAAGCCACGGCAATGAGAAGGCCAAACACCACAACTAGAGAGCACTCCCACTCGCCACAACTGGAGAAAAGCTGGTGCAGCAGTGGAGACCCAGCACAGTCAAAAACAAATAAAATGGGGGAAAAATAAACAAATCAGGTCACATCAAATCTCTACTTAACAGTTCCCCCTAGAACCCCAAAGTAAAAATTAGGACCTCCTGAGGGTCTCCAAGGTCCGCGTGCCCTGGTGCCCTCACCCTCCAATACTCCCTAGCCCACACCCAGCTCCTCACCTGGCCCAGCCACACTGATCTTGCTGCTCTGATCTCAAAGTATGCTCAGGCCACAGGGCCTTTGCACTGGCTGTTCCCCTCAGCCTTCTGGCTAGAAGAGCCTTCTCCCAGAAATCCAAAGTCTTACTCCCTCTTCCAGAGCCTTTTGCTCAAATGTCCTTCCTTGCCCATCCCGTTCAAATCTTCTTAGTCACTACACAGCTTAGTTTTGTTTATGGTCTGCTGCCTTCAGTGAGTGAGTGAGTGAAGTCGCTCAGTTGTGTCCGACTCTTGCGACCCCATGGACACTAGAATGCAAACTCCATGATGCCCTGAACTCATCTTGTTAACACGTCTAAGGATTCCAATGGGGAGGAAGTGTGGTTTAACTATACTCAGTTGTTCTGTCATCCTGGGGAAGACCTCTAAGCTTAAAAATTCCACCTCCCCAACAATACATGTGCACACATTCCTGAACAACTCAAAGGCAGTGGCACTTTCTGTGGCTGAGCATGAACCCTACCAGTTCATGTGGTTTCTAAGCTCAGCAATCTGCCCAGCCAAGCACATGGCTCTCCCAAATGCCAGGCATGGTTTTTCCCTCTGCAGCTTCACCTGAGCCATGAAGAACCTAGGCTCCGTGGAGCTCTGAGCTCTATTCATGGAAAACCCTAAATCTCCCTTCATCCCTTAAGTCAGAATCTTTTCCTTCTTCGACTTGGAAGAAAATCAGAGGTGTTAAAACCGAACATCTTGACCCAATTTCCTCCAGGCACGCTCTCCCCATGGGCTCTCTCACTCCAAAACACTCATCCCTCCTGCAAGACCCATCGGAGCCAGACTTCTCAGCGACTTCATCCAACCCAGCATGCCGACAGTGACCCCAGAACCCTGTTCCAAATGGCAACGTCATTGAGAGCTGGCTCCAAGGCTGTCACCAGGAATGACAACAGTTCCTTAAATCAGCCCCGCTGGTAGCAAATGAGGAACACACCAAGGTAGCAGGCTATCAGCTTTCCTTGAGGCGTCTCTAAAGTTTGTTGAGAAAAGAGGAATCTATACTGACTAATAGGGAAGGCCACCTGCAACTCCGACAGAACTTCTTCTGGACTTGGAAATTCTAAGATGTGCAAAAAAAAAGATCTCCAAAATGAACGGGGTCTAACTGCACAAGGATTGATTTCCCATCTCCCCAAATAAGTGCTGCCACATGGTTCTTATCAGATGTAAAACCTCCCTGTTGCTGCAAGCTGTATATCCAGAGCAACCCAGAGCAAGTTCTATAACCTCTCTAAGCCTCTGTAGATTTGAGAAACAGAATTCACCTTGCCAGGCTGTTGAGAAGACACATGAAAACTACTGTGTGGAAGCCCCCTGTAACCATTGTAGGACTAAACAAAGTTCTTATCACATAGATTCAACACCACTTATGTCCAGAATCTCTGAAGGACACCATGTGCAAGAACAGGGGATAGAAATAAGAAAGAGGACCATCACCCTTGCCTTCAAGAAGCTTAAACCTCAGTTGGGAAAACAACACACGCAGGACTGCAGAAGATGTAGCATTTGCGAAGTAAAACACCATGAAAAGCATAACCTGCATCTGCAGCTTTCCTCCAAGTGTCCCTTGGGTCTGCTTATTTGGATTCTAATATCTGTCTAAGTATCCATCAAACCGGCTACTTTCTGGACTGCAAAAGGCCTCAAAACTGCCTGTAAATGGAGTCTCTAAAGCCAAGGCCAAGGCAACGGCAGGGATGTCTCAGCCCATGTTCTACCACTGGGTCCAGCTGAGGCTGACTTCACCCCATCACCCAGCCAGTTCTGCTAACTGCCAGCTTCTGCCACCCACCACCCTCCCTTTCCAAGGATGCCCATATTGCATCCATCATCTTGTTCATCTCCAGCACATCACTGGACAGAAGACCACCTCCTATATCCCTAGCCAGCTGAAGAAAGAGGAAATGAGAAGAAAGGAAAGGGAAATCCACAGGCAGCCATTAGCAAAAAAAAAGAGGAAGCAGAGGGAAAAACAGAAAGTGAGAAAAAGCATAGGAAAAAATGAGGAACACCAGTGACTCTCATTTGACATCTGACTTCCCAGCTTGGAAAAGGCTTAAACTCATATTCTACAACGTGTGCCTCATACAACATTCTGGCTGAGTAAGGAAGGCTGAGAATCCTATACCCATTTTGGAAATGCGCAAACTGAGGCTTGACACAATCTCAGAGATGGAGCGAGAACAGAGCACCAGGACTCTGCCTTCTCATTTTACAGTGCTTTTGCCACCAGAGGTAACCTATGCATTCTGGAGAGAAAATTAAAGAGCATTTGGAAGCAAAACCAGAGACAGTAGTAGTGAATGGTACTAGTCACGACAGCCAAAATGTGGAAACAACCCACACGACCATCAGCTGATGATATGCAAACGTGGTGAATCCTTATGATGTAATATTATTCAGCCATGAAAAGGAATGAAGTCCCGACACATGCTGAAACATGGATGAACCACAAAGACATCAAGATAAGGGAAATAAACGAGACACAAGAAGAGCACACGTGGCTTTGTTCCATTGATATGAAATGCCTAGAATAGGCAAATCCATAGACAGAAAAGAGATGAGTGGTTGGCAGGGACTGGGGAGTGTAGGGGGATGGGAAATGACTGCTTAATGGGTACAGGGTTTTGAGAGGATTATGAGAATGTTCTGGAACAGGACAGCAGTGGCTGCACAACACTGCAAATGTATTAAATGCCACTGAACTGTATACTTTAAAATGGTAAAGTGTGATGTGGTATGTGAGTTTAACCACACTGTTTTAAAAGGCAGTCAGGGATAAAAACAAAAAATGAGAAAACCAGATGTAGAGGAAGAGGAAGATAAAGGAGTCAAAAATTCCCAGGCAAGTCATGCTGCTACTGCTGCTAAGTCGCTTCAGTCGTGTTCGACTCTGCGACCCCATAGACGGCAGCCCACCAGGCTTCCCCGTCCCTGGGATTCTCCAGGCAAGAACACTGGAGTGGGTTACCATTTCCTTCTCCAATGAATGAAAGTGAAAAGTGAAAGTGAAGTCGCTCAGTCGTGTCCGACTCTCAGTGACCCCATGGACTGCAGCCTACCAGGCTCCTCCGTCCATGGGATTTTCCAGGCAAGAGTACTGGAGTGGGGTGCCATTGCCTTCTCCGAGGCAAGTCATGAGTTTCTCCAAATAAAGGGACCCTCTCCACACATCAGACCAGCCAAGCTGTGTTATATAGAAGCAGACCTCTCCTCTTACACTGAGGAGGTAAGGGTGCCTTCATCAGGGGGCTGCAGACAAGGAACCAGCAGCAGCAGCCTGAAGAGGAAAACAGGCCAGTGATCAGGGACAATGGGAGCTTTGAGGCACGGGGTGGCTTTCCTGCAGAAAAGACCCCAGCTGACCCCACCAGGAAATGCCAAGCATTTACGTGTCTGCCCTTTATATTGATGGCTCAGATGGTAAAGAATCTGCCTGCAAAGCAGGTGACCAGGGTTCAATCCCTGGGTCAGGAAGATCCCCTGGAGAAGGGACTGGCAACCCACTCCAGTGTTCTTGCCTGGGAAACCCCATGGACGGGGAACCTGGTGGGCTACAGTCCATGAGGCACTTGCAAGAGTCGGACACGATTGAGAGACTAACACCTTCACTTCACCTTTATACTGACAGAATCGCTGATTTCCTAAATATGAGTAAGTCCCCAGCTCTGGACCAGCCATTGTCATAGGCATCAGGCATGCTGCAGTAAGCAAATCCCTGGCCTCACTGGGTTAACCCTTGGGAAGCTCGCAGCATTCAAACTCATTGACTGACACGACCCAGCTGAATATAATCTGTGGCTCAGCCCACCGAGAGTAAAGAAAAACTAATAAATGAACTCTTCTCTGATTTTTCATACATTTTAATCACCTTTGTTGGCTGGGTAGAGATTAGAGAGACAGGGGACACAGAGCAGGAAGCCACCTTGCGGGGTAAGCCTGAAGCAGAGAGCTAAACACAGAAAAACAGCGATTTTAATGAAAAATTCTGAATTTAGACCCAGAGTGAGGTATGTGACTTTCAGGCCATTGTTTCAGACAGAATTCATCCAAAAGACATTCCAGCTTCAACATGAGTCCTTACGTGTGCTGGGTTTTAGGGACCCTACAGTGAACAAACCTGATGCACAGCTCTGTCCTCGTGGGGCTCATACTCTAGTGCAGGATCGGAAACATATCACGTGTTCACAAGGGGACACGTGTGAAGGAGAAAACCAGGACACGTCCAAAGTGTTGATCCCATATGTTGTTGTTCAGTCGCTCAGTTGTATCTGACTCCTTGCAACCCCATGGACTGCAGCACATCAGGCTTCCCCGTCCTTCACCACTTCCTGGAGTTTGCTCAAACTCACGTCCACTGAGTCAGTGATGCCATCCAACCATCTCACCCTCTGTCGTCCCCTTCTCCTCCTGCCCTCAATATTCCCCAGCATCACGGTCTTTTCCAATGAGTCGGCTCTTCACATCAGGTGGCCAAAGTACTGGAGCTTGTTTCACCATCAGTCCTTCCAATGAATATTCAGGGTTGACTTCCTTTAGGATTGACTGGTTTGACCTCCTTACTGTCCAAGAAACTCTCAAGAGTCTTCTCCAGCACCACAGTTCAAAGGCAACAATTCTTTGGTGCTCAGTCTTGTTATATGTCAATCCCACACAGAATTACATAAATAAGTCTCCCACCCAAATATAGGTTTAGGGCCCTATAGAAGTCAGCTCCAGTGGCCAGGAACTGCAGGCCGAGGGCCTCAAACAGCAGAAATCTATTGTTCTGGAGGGCTGAAGATCAAGATCAAGGTGTCAGCAGGGCTGGTTTCTCCAGACGCCTGTCTCCTTGGATTGCAGACAGCTGTCTCCTTCCTGAGTCTTCCCCTTTGTGTCTGTGTCCTGACCTCCTCTTCTTCTAAAGTCACTCTACTGACTTCACTTCACTCATCATCTTTTTAAAAAAAAAATGTTATTGTTATTTGGCAAGCTCTCTCTTCAAACTCTTTAGTTCATCTGTCTACCCAACTGGTCATCCAACAGTTACCCAGCCAAATCTCATGGATGCCAAGCACTGTGTCAAGCTGGGCATCACAGAGATTCAGGACAATGCAGGCGGAGGAGCTCAGAGTGCAGGACGGGAGTGACTGAAACCCAGGCTGGAAGGAATCACAGCAGGAAGCCCCAGGGAAGCCAAGGAAGAATGACCTGCTCACCTGGGGAGAGGTCAAAGGCCACACTTGGGCTGGGCCTGGAGAGGGATTATCATTCCCCAGACAGGGGAGGGGGAAGGGACCCCAGAGAGAGGTGCAGCCGTGCAAAGGCAGGGGGGTGTGGAGTTGTGCGCCAGGAGAGGGCAAGTGAGGAGGCGGGGGTAGGTTTATGAAGCCCCGTGCTTATCCCCACAAGGAGCACCCTCACACAAGGATGGCGAGGAGCCAGAGGAGAGGGTTCTGTTGGACTCAGAAGGACATTGTGGATGGCAACAAGAGGCAAGGGCAGAGTGGAGACACCAGCCCTAAGCCTAGGGTTCCTGGCTCAGTGGAAATACACGGAATACTTACTAAGAAGCAGGTTAACAAAAAACTCATCCATTCCAAGGTGGATGTCAGTCACCTTAAAACCGTCCCCCTTAGGGTACAGCTCTCTGAGAATAACTGTTGCTCTTCCACCCCTCTACCCTATAAACCAGGAGAAAGCCAAGTGCATGTGCCTCTGTGACCGTCAATCAAGCCAGCTGCAGGTCCTCACTGTGACTCTCTTCAACCTGCCTGCATCTCACATCGGTCCTTATTTGCAAGAGACTTGCGGCTGTAGCTGAATATATGTATGTATATATAGTCTTGATGATTTTCAGTGAAATGTTATTAAGACCTTCTGCTGTTTCCTTGATAAATCACCTCCCCAGGACTGATTAAAAAAAAAAACAGACCAGCCTCCTAGAGTAACAGAGCACCCTGACCACGCCCTGGCACTCAATTCAGAAGCACAGCAGAATGGCACTCGAGTTGGCATCCTCTAAAGTGATCCTGTAATACTTTGGCCACCTGATGCGAAGAACTGACTAATTTGAAAAAGCCCTGATGTGATGCTGGGAAAGATTGAAGGCAGGAGGAGAAGGGGACAACAGAGAATGAGATGGCTGGATGGCATCACCCACTCAATGGACATGAGTTTGAGTAAACTCTGGGAGTTGGCAATGGACAGGGAGCCCTGGCGTACTGTGTCCCATGGGGTCACAAAGAGTCAGACATGACTGAGCAACTGAACTGAACTGAAAGTGATCCTGATGGTCAGAGAAGAGGGTTGGCATTTAGTGGACCGAGAGACTGGGCCTTTCAAACTGTGTCCCCCAGAGTGCTCAGGTTTCTTGGAGGAATCCCTGGAGTCACTTGAACAGGAGCGTGATCAAGCCATAGTCCCTGGAAGAGCAGCACTGTGTCAGATGCCCAGAAACCAGCACTAGAGAACCCCAGGCCTGGGAAACTGGGAGACTTCAGGCCAGCTCCAGCTCCCCTGCCTCCATTCATGCACCAGCACAGCCATCTTCCTGGACCAGGGGCATAGTCGGGGCGAAGAGCTCAGGCCAGAACTGGCTCCACAATCTCCCTGGAATGGCTGGTATTGCTTTGGCCAGGCTAGTCTCTCCCCACATGCTGAACACACTTGAAATGGCTCCACAGAGGACCCTGCATAGAGGAGGAAGAGGCCTGGCTACAATCTAATTCAGACTGTTTTCTCCTGGGGAGGCAGAGGAGGCGGGTCTGAAATTCTCAACATCACCAGGCTCTCCACAGCCACGCCCACCACAGGGCTCCTTGAGGGCACACACAGATCAGGTCTCATCCCATGGCTGTCCGTTTGAACCCCCTTAGCTCCGTCTCTCTGATCCCAAATTCCCAATCAGTGTGCATCAGTTGTCTGGCCCGAGGGGCAAGTGAACAATTAAAAGATTCACACTGATATTCCATTTTTCCCTGAAGACCAGATTACCTCCTCTTTTCAAAAGAGTCAGAAGCGGGAAGACCAGGACTTCCCTGATGGTTAAGAGGTTAAGACTCTGTGCTTCCAACTGCAGGAAGCACGGGTTCAATCCCTGGTCAGGGAACTAAGATGTCGCATGCTGCTCAGAGTGGTTACAAATAAATAAATAAAGGTTAAAAAAAAAAAAACCCTCCCTGCCCTCTCCTCTGTGGTGGGTGTGGGGAGGGAGCTGTCATGAGCCCAGAAAGCAGGCTTTCCCTGTGCCCGGTTAATGGGGGAATGCAAAGAGGGGACAAAGATGAGCAGAAAGCCCTACAAGTGCTGCCAGAGAATCAGATATGGAGCCAGGGTGGAGGGGTACAGGGCACAGGTAGAATTTCCCACCACTGTGCTTCCGTTCTACCACCAAAGAACCTACAGCAGCCATGCTCAGAAATTCGGCAGCTGGCTGGCTGAAAGAAGGAATCGAGGGCCACTTAGCAAACACATCAACTTGAAAACATCCACGGGTCCTGTGACCCCCTCACTCTGAGCAGAACCCTCCCCACAGGCCTCAGGAGGCAATCTTCTGCAAAAAAAAAAAACCCGCCCTTATAAGTGGGTTTATCTGCCATAAGCTCTAAGATAAAATTCCCTTCTGCTGACCTCCAGCTAAGATTCTAATCTTGGTCACTCCCAGGCAGGTTTATCACATTCAGAGAGAATCCGGATGGGAGGAGATTCAGACAACTGTGACATTTCAAGAAAGGAATTTCTGGCTTAAGTTTGTGGTCAAAATGCACCAGGACAAAGGGTCCATCCACAGAAGGGCAGTGATCCTCCTGTAAACACATCATCAATGATGACCTGAAGCCTGACGGACAGAGTCTTACTTGGAAGAACCAAGATGGAAGCTGAGTTAAGGTGACAAGAGCCAGAGAGACAAGGCCTCCACCAGAAATGGTGATCAAGGGTTTGAACTGATGCTCAGGGAAGCAGGTTTCTTTTGCTAAGAAAATAATGGCCAGAACCCTGAGTGATAGATGGCCACAAGTACATCCAGCTCCCTGACACCAGGCTCTCTGCAGAGCACTGACATCAAAGGAGACAACTCTAACTTGCACAACGATCCTCTGATACGGGTCTTGCCGTTGTTCAGCTGCTAGCCGTGTCTGACTCCTTTGCGATCTGTACTGTAGCCTGCCAGGCTCCTCTGTCCATGGGATTTCCCAAGCAAGAATACTGGAGTAGGTTGCCATTTCCTTCTCCAGGAAGTCTTCCCAACCCAGAGATTGAACCCACCTCTCCTGCATCGGCAGATGGATTCTTTACCACTGAGCCACCAGGGAAGCCTGATGTGGGTTTTAAAGACATAGAAACTAAGGTCCAAGGACAGGAAAGAGACTGGCCCAAAGTTTCGCACAGCCAGTACTCAAATCCATTTCAGATCAGCCCTGAACACCAACACACCAGCCTGTCTACAAACTGAGGACACCCCCATTCTAAGATTCCAGAACTGCTGCAGGAACATACGGTTGTCTTGGAAAGTGAAACAGGTCCCAGAGTACGGGGGTTGTTAGTTTTTATGGGCTGGGTAATTTAGTATGCTACTGAGTGGGAAGAATATTCTAACTATCTTGGAGAAGGGGCAGGGATTTCCAGGCATTGGGGCACGGCCCACCTTGGCCTTTTATGGTCAGCCTCAGAACTGTCATGGCGTCTGGTGGCATGTCATTAAGATGCTAACATATTACAATGAGCATATAATAAGGCTTGAGGTCTACGACCCGGAAGTCAAGTCATCCACCACCTTGCACCAGAAGTGGAATCCTCCGCCATCTTGGGTCTAGTAGGTTCTGACTCATTTACTTCACATCCTCAATGGCTATATCACTCTTTTAAAGACTGTGCCTGCCCTCTTCCCTCCTGTTTCAGGAGGGCCTGGTATGGCTTGCTCTGCATTATAGACAAGGTGACAATCCTACTTCCCAGCTTTGCCTATACGGAGAAGTGGTTAAAAACGTGACTGCAGGGGGAGGCAGAAGCCAGGTAGTGAGGGGATGCATAAGCACAGGTAAGTCATATTATATCATGAAGACAAAAAAACCCAAGGAAAGTCTTAACCAGTAGTGTTCCTTGGCCAAACTGGCTAGAAAAATCACCATGACATTTCTACAGAGAATGGAGATCGCCAAGCGACCAAAGGCAGAGCCACTGTGGTTAGGGGCCAGGGCAGTAATCCATGCAAGAGGAGGCAGCAAGTGCAGAGCCACTCGACCTGCGGGCTGCATCCAGGGGCTGCGGGAGACGCCAGCTTTGCAGCACCAACTCCATCTCCAGTTCTGAGCCTGAGACCATCAGCTGTTCTAAGCCCCACAGCAACACCTTTGGAAGAGAATTTCCCATCCAGGCCCTTGAAACAAATCTTTCTGTGGGCCCAGGACCAGCAAAGATGAAAAGGAATGCCTAAATCCTTCAGCACACTTCTACACATCCCCTCTCCTGACATTTTTCTCATTATAAGAGCCTCTTCGGGGAACGTCTGAGCATCATCAGAGGCCCATCAGACCCAGGTAAGAAGCAATTAAGACTAATTAACCCAGCCTGAGCAGCAACAGCCATCATGCAGCAGTTTCCAATAAACCAGAACTGGCCAATGGCTGCAGCTTCACTTGCTTTAAATAGTAGGATCTGGGTCCTGGAAAATCCAGAGACGTGCTCTCCGCCAGTGCTTCTAACAGTGTGGGCCCCAGACGAGCAGCATCTCCTTGTTAGACCTTTTTAAAAATGCACTCTCAGGTCCCACCCCAGACCCTCAGAATCCAAATCTACATTCAGTAAGAGGCTCTGGTGACTTGTGCCTGTGAGTTGGAAGGCCCTGACCACAGGACTGCAACCAGGGAGCCCTGTACTTGATCTCAGAGGGGCCCAGGGAAAGAGGGAGCTTCCTCTCACCCCAGCAGCACCTCCATCAGTGGAAGTCTGGTGAAGCGGTAGCTCTCAGTATTGGTCTTGGCATGATCCCCAGAACTTGTGGGGTGTAGACTCCACTAACAGTGTGTACAAGGTGCCTGGCTACACGCACAGGAGCCCTCGGAAACTTACACAGATTCTGCAACTGGCCCAGGGTCTCTCAGGCAGCAGGGGCTGAGTCAGGATTTGAACCCAGAGCTGCCAGACCCTGACTCTGCACTCCTCAGCCATTTGGAGGAGGTTCTGTCCCTGCCCCCGAGCAGAGTGTCCATACTGGTGGTAGCCACAGGGCTCACATTCCAGCCCACAAACCAAACCAGCATCCCCTTGGAATGGGATCAAGTGCCTTGAGATGTGGGGACATGTTTTTCCTAACACATTGGTATGTGGCAAGACCACCCTGGGCTCTCTGTATACTATCGAGTTCATGTACTGTAGTTAAGACCCTGGGCCTGCCATTCAGCCCTCAGCAACCTCTCTTCCTTATCTAGCCAGGGTGAAACATTCCCAAGCCCCACCTCCAACCCATGATAGTGATCAAGAGACCCCTCTGGGTAAACAGAACACCAGATACCACCCTCCCACCCACCATCCTACCTTTTTACCATCTTCAAACCTCTCAGATTAAACAGACTCAAATTGAGGTCTAATTCCAAAACCTGTGTTCTTTTCATGACCCTATGTAGTCTTACATAACCCATGAAGAAAGAAAGTAAACTAAATCCAATCTAATTCCAGAATTTAATCATGGCTTGCAAACTTAAAAACCCCTTAGGGTACTCAAATGCTTTCCTACTCAAATTGAGGCTCAGAGGCCAGCAGCACCTGGAAGCTTGTTAGACAATGCAGAGTCTCAGGCCCCACCCCAGGCCCACTGAAGCCAGATCTGCATCTGAACAAAAGCCCCCTGTGATCTGCATGCACATTAATATTATAAGTGCTGGCTTAATGTCCCACATGGTATGTTGCACAGGTGGATTCCATGTGCCCACAGCAAGCAGGAGGCCCCAGGCATCCAAAACCTTCTTTATAAATATGAAAATACTAGACTGAGTACCAGATTAGTTGGTAGAGATGCTGGGAAAGATTGAAGGCAAAAGGAGAAGAGGGCAGCAGAGGATTGAGATGGTTGGATAGCATCACCGACTCAATGGACATGAACTTGGGCAAACTCTGGGAGACAGCAAGGGACAGGGAAGCCTGGCATGCTGCAGTCCATGAGGTCACAAAGAATCAGACATGATTTAGGGACTGAACACCACCATCATCAGATTAGCAGATTTTCTGTGAAGTATGTCCTTGATTATCCAGAACTCAACAGTTTCATTTTTCACTTCAAACACAACAAAAGCTTGTAGCTATTTATCAGTAAAACACTTGCTAAATGAGAAGAGTGGCCTCCAACTTCCTATTTCTATTTCTACTTTATATTATGAATCAAAAACAAATGACACTCTTCCACGAGCCATCGCTAAAATAAGGAGCCTCTGTCATGATTAAAATTAGGACAAGGATTCATTTCTGTAGAATTTTTGAAATATCATCTCTAAAGAGTTTTTACAACTTAATTAGTTTTTTTTGTTGACGAATCTGGGAGTTTTCTGTGCCTCTGACAAACAAATGAGAAGGGTGGAGAAATCAAGGGATTTGAGAAAGAACAATGGATGCAAAACTTCTGGAAAGGCTTTCGTTCCAGTAGGACAAGTGTATAACTGAAGTTTTTTAGAGAAATCACCTGCCAGAGTCACCGAGGGGGGCTGGCACATCCCTGAGGGCTCCCAGAGAAGGCCCTGGCTCCAGGCCTCGACTGTATCCATCAAGCCTTGCAGAGAGCCTGGCATACACAGTAGGTGCTCAAATATAAATATTTGTTTTTGTTGAACCAAACGTTGACAGATGTTATTTACTGCAAAGAAAAAAAAAAATCACAGGAAGTCTGGGATCAGGCCAAGTATCACTAGTGTGCCCAGGAGCATGGCAAATGCCAGGAGAGCTTGGTTTGAAAGAACAGTAAGAGCTCATCCTGGTCTCAGGAGCTATGGGCCCGTGCTGGGGCTGAACTCCAAGGGAGCTTGTCCGACATGCAGAGTCCCTGGCCTAACCCCAGACCTACTGAGTCAGAATCTGCATCCAACAACATCCAGAAACCTTGCACTAGAGGTATCAAAATCAATTTGAGGAGCACCACTCGGAATGGCTGTGAAATACGGAGACTAAGCTAGAACAGAAACAGAGCATCCCCCGGAGCGAGGACACACCCTGGTGGTCACCAGAGCTGTCCATATACATTCAGCTCACTCTTTCTCTCCTTCTGGGCACTGGGCAGGGCTACATCACCCCACCCACCTGCAGTTAGGTGTGGCTGGGCTTTCATCAATGACATCTGAGCACCAACGCCATGTGCCATTTCTGGGAAGAAGCTTTAAGAACCAGGTGCTGTTGGTCACCCAGAAAGATTCCAGCCCGTGGCTGCTCCCTCATCCTGGGTTCTTCCTGAAGGGTCTCGCTGCCACCAACTGGCTTGCTATAGACTGGCAGTGTGAGAACAGGCGAACCTATATTGTTTTTAAGCCCTGAGACTTGGGGACTGTTTGTTATAGCAGCATTCCCTAACCCATCCTGACTGACAACAGCACCTAAGCCCCCAACGCCGATGTCTTCAGAACATCTGTTTCTCCCCGTTGAGAATAGCTCAAACACATCATGACGTGAGGACCTCTTTTTAAACCCTGAACAGCATTACTTAACTCAATTATCTTCTACACTCTTCAGACTTCACTCCATCATCTTATTTTCTCCTTTCCCCAGATTTCCCCACGCATTTATGCTTCTATCTTACTGTACCGTATGCTTTTTGGTAAGCTGCTTTACATCCTTTTTTCAACAAGGTGACAGACAGTCACACATACAGACACACCAGACTTGGCTCCAAACAAAATCTGGCTGTTTCCAAAAAAATCAAATGCACCCCTCGAAAGACAAAGATTCGCTGTTACTAAGGATATCTAAAAGAACATGGCCTTGGGCCAGGCAAGTACTCCTTTAGCTGGGTCTTTGCACAAAAGGATACGTCACAGAATGCATGGGACACAGTCTCTGCTTTTAAAAAGTAGTTCATTCTTGGAAACACCAGCTTATTTTGCCTTGTCATCAGGTGAAATCTGAACCAGGCGAACTCCATTAAAAACACTTAGCATCACTGACAAAAATGTTTTATTTTTCAAATTCAGCTGAACCCCTTTTGCATGGGTGGCCTTGTGTGAAGCACGGGTGAACAGTGTTTTAACCAGTTCCTCCAGGTGGGCAGGTCGGGTGTGGCCAGTTGAGCTCTAACAGAAACAGGCTGCAACGGGTATTCTGAGGCTTATGGCTTGATTCTTCCCAAGTCCAAATTTCTATATGTGGAATTGCTGGGGCAGAGGGCACATACATTGTTAACGGTTTTAAGATATATTGCCAAATTACACTCTGGAAAGCATATGACAATCTTCCTACACTCTTGCCAAGACTCATTCTGTTTTTATGCTGACACTTTTCATTAAAGCTACCTTTTCCAAAACAATTACAATTCTTTGATTACTTATGAGACTGAATATGCTGATGACTTTGCACATCTTTTATTACGAAGTGTCTATACAAGTTCCCTGCTCATTCGCATACTGATGTGTTCCTGTTTCTGCTTTTTGAAAAAAAAAAATTTATAAAAGTATTTCCTGCATTAAAGACATTAACTTTTCCCCAATTTTTATTTGCCTTTTAGCTCATTTTTGAAGGAAGAGGTCTCTGGTGGCAGAGCAGACGATTCGTGGATGGGGAAAATACATCACAACTGTCCTGCAGAGGTAAGGCCCCTCACGTCCCCCATCAATCCACTGGCAAATTCTTCTGACTCAACTTGCAAGACATGTTCCAAATCCATCCCCTTCTCTCTCAGAACCTTCACTCCCACCAACCTGCTCCCAGCTTTCGAACTCATCTGCTTGTGCCTATTCCTGCCCTTTAAAATCCATCCTCCACACTACAGCCCAGGTAAGCTTTCCAAAACAAATCAGAGAATGCTAACCTGTCAATCACACCAAAAGCTACCAACCACTGAAAAAGAAAGGATAAATTGGGAATGTGATAGAGATGCTAAATGTTGCTATCATGTTACAATATCTACATGTATCAGATGAACAGGGTGTATACCTTAATTTTACACAAGATGACAGGTCCAATATATTCAATGAAAAGAAACCATCTGTAGCTTGAAATCAGCCATGGCGGGAGTGGTGGGAGTATTTACATCCCAGAAATTGGCAGATGGCTACAAATCAGAACTTCCCACCCTTCATCCCCCAAAGTTGATAAACATTTACCAGCACATCATTGGAGGCAGAAGAATTTTCAGAGAGTATCAGAGAATGATACTCCAATTTTGTCCACCCAAAAACCGCTAAGAAGGAGCGGAGGGGGCTCCAGATAGAGGGATCCTTCAGACAGGAGATTGTCTCTGGCAAAAAGAGTATGGATGGACAAACAGAGAACCACACAGGAAAGTGCAGGTTGGCAGAGGCCCGAAGGACATGAGCAACAGCTGGGCCCTTGGAATGACGCTGTTTGTAGTTAAGTTCCCCAGAACATAAATGCAAACCTAGGGAAAGGCAAGAAATCTTAAATTCTTGACAGTACCTTTCTTTCACTGTGTAGAACAGGTACTTAAAATATAAATTCATAGAGAAAAATCAAGTTGCATATACTGTAGGGAGAAGTAAAGTAACTATCCAACTTACCTGCCTCCTTTTCTGCCACATCCCAAGCTTGTCCTTGCTCTCTAACCATTCTGGAATATTCTGGTTCTCTCATATCTATCAAACATACTCCCCTCTTTGAGGTTATTTGCATTTGTAGAACAAACACTCACACCCCAGATCCTCATGTGGCTGGCTCACACTCAGCTCTCTGCTCAGATATCCCCTCCTTGCAGAAGCTTTCTCTGACAGTTTCTGGAACCCCCCTTCCTGTATCCTGCACCCCTAACTTATCACAGTAACCTGCTTTACTGACCCCATACTACTTTAAAATCATATATATATATATTTTTTTTTTTTTTTTGCTAGTTTACCATCTCCCCAACTAAAAGGTAAGTTTCTTTTCTATGCCTTTCGTTGCTTCACCTGCAGTAGCATTCACAGGCTATTGTTAGGCACTCAATTAGGGATTGTTGAATGAATGATCAACTTCTGAACAGGGACTGGCAAATCACACACAGCCCACGAGCTAAGGAAGGGCCCATCCATCTTTTTTTTCTGGCTGTGTAGGTCTTAGTGACAGCACAGGGAATCTTCATTGCAGTGCACAGACTCTCGAGCTGTGGCTCGAGGGCTTAGTAGCTGTGGCATGAGGGATCTTAGTCCCTCAACCAGGGGAACCACCTAGGTGGTCTAGGGGAACCACTAGACCACCAGGGAAGTCCCTGGCCTATCCATCTTTAAATAGTTGAAAACGAAGCAAAAGAAGAAAAATACTGCATGGCACAAATTCAAATCCCAGCGTCCATAAATAAAGTTTTATCGGCACACAGCCACACCCGCTGGTTCAGGGCTCCTCTCGAGCTGCTTCGTGCTCCACAGGCAGGGCTGAGCGGCTGTGACAGGGACCATATGGGTGCTCTCGCAGCTTCTCACTGTCTCCGGCGCACTGCACATCACAGCGCTGCAGCTATAACTTGAGGGTGCCACTTGGCCCACAAAGCCGAAAATGTTTCCTGGCCCTTTTCGGAAAAAGTCTGCCAACACAAGTGAGGAAGGAGAAGGCTCTGAGGAACGTTTCTAAGGGAGAACAGACCAGGCTTGCACTCAACCGAACAGGAGAGAAAAGGTAAGAAGGGGTAGAGTCAGGTGACACCGGAGAGACGACGGTGACATGCACCGTCAGAGGGTTCAGGGGGTGGGGGAAGAAGGCACCTAAAGGAGGAGAGCTATTAAAAGTGTAGTATGGACAGGTGACATGTGAGTCCCTGGGGACTGAGTCTGGCTACCAACTCAAGAAATGAGGAGAATGCAGTGAACCAGGAAGTTAACTTAACAAAATTGATCTTTATCAGATGGGAGACAGTAGAGACACTAAATGTGAAGGCAAGAGGTGGGTGAGTCCTCTCAGGAATCCATGCAAACCTGGCACCACGTACCTGTCGTAGCTGAACCTCCACAGTGTCACCCATGCTCTGATGCTCCAAGGGACAAGCCAAACCGACCAGCTGGCTACCATTTCTACTTCTCTCCATGGGAATAAGCACCACCCAGGCACTTCCCTGGTGGTCCAGTGGTTAAGACTCCATGCTTTCAATGAAAGGGCCATGGGTTCGATCCCTGGTTGAGGAGCTAAGACCCCATACACAGTTCAACCAAAAACAGGCAGGGGCAGGGAACACTGTCCAGCAGCCTTGCCATTGCAGGCAGAGCAGAATCTACTTATTTTGCAATTAAGTTCTGGGGACCCGTGCTGACATTGTTAGAAAGCTTGTCATGTGGCTGCTGGGAGTAATAAGCGAGCAAGCTGGGAGAACCCCAACCTCTGGATACAAATCCTAACACCTAACTTACATCCAAGCCTTCCTGGTTTACCAAACCTTTCCTTTCACCAGCCAGGTAGGGCCCAGCATCCGTGCTCGCAGACAAGGTCAACCAGGCTGTGAGATAAAAGCTGGGCTTTTTCGAGCTGGGAAGAGTACAAGCAGGTCAGCATCTCATTCATGTTTCTAACTGGTAATGGACTGCGGGGATTCACGTGGTGGTTAACAGATGTCAGGGATTCCTGCCGACTTGTTGCTAAGGGAACTTTTGTGAAGATGCCCCGAATCCAGAGAATCCACAAACCCTGCCCACTGCTTTGAAGTCCTGAGGGGGTGGCCACTTGACCAGACCCACACAGAGCAATAAAGGGGGGGACGCTGCTCAGGAGCAGAGGCAGACGGAGGGTGGGCCATAGGTAGAGTTTCACACAGCGGGAGCCACAAACGCTGGCCACAGCCCCCAAATCAAAGGGCAGGATGACTTTGTGAAGATGGCAGAAAGCACCTTAATCTTTTCAGTCACAATTACATGCTCCGCGAACCACCAGCCCTAATTATTTCTTTTGTGGACAGAGCTCATGACTGCCTTGAAAAATACAGACACGAGGAACAAGGTCACACCCATTTTAGGCAATCTCCATGTTACAAAAAGAAAGGCCCTGTATTAAAACCAATCTGTGTAACATGTCGAGCATCTACTAGATGTCATGCACATCATGCATCCGAACCAGCACCGAATAGCCCCAACTTGAAAAAGTTGGTTTGTCAGTGGCTCAGGGGACAGACCCAGGCTTCAGGCACAGAAAAATCTGGTATCAAATTCTGCTGCATCATTAATCACCATTACAAAGAAATCCCTGGAATCTCTAAAGACAAAAAAAAAAAAACATAAAAGGGTGAAGATGGAGAATTTCCTAGCAGAATAACCAAGTCTGTTCATTTTACCTCCCCGAAGCTATCTCATCCATATGACCTGGTACACCTTCCCCTCTGACAGATCATCTGTCCCAGGTATTCTCCCTCGCCTTGTGAGGTAGCCAGTCTGCAAAATGGCCTTCAGTGAACCTTGCTTCAGTGTCACACTTGTACCCACACCTGTATGAGCCACCCTCCTACACTGAAGCAGGGACTGGCCCTGAGACTCACTTTGCCCATGGAACCTGGCAGAAATGATGTGCCAGGTCTGAACCCGAGCCTTAAGAAGGCCTGGCAGTTTGCACTTTTGCTTCCTTGGAAGTCAGTATGTTGAAACTCCAGCTGTTCTGCTGCAGTGAAAGGCACCAGAGGATGAGACACCACATTAGAAGCCACGCGAAAGGCACCAGATGCATTAGTGAATATGCCCTTCTAGAGGTTCCAGCTCAGCAGAGCCTCCAGGACCCCGACTCTGGCCACCATCTGACTGCAAATGCATGAGAGACGCCAAGAGAGACCAGCAGAAGAACCACTCAGCTGAGCCCCATCAAGCCACAGAAACATGTGCCATAGTAACATAGTTGTTTTGTGACACTGAGTTTTGAGGGGGCTTATTTCACAGCAATGGATAAAATATCCCTCGTGATCCACAGCACAGCCCACTTCCCCAGCCCAGCATCTCTCTCCCCCAGTGACATTCCGTAAACTTCTGCAACACAATCACCTGAACCCAAAATGGGAGAACAGGACTTGGAGAGAAGGAGGTGCAAGGGTGACCCTCTGCAGCCAACTAGTTTGGCTGGCAAAGTCTCATATTCCGTTACTATCTCTGAAGTTCAGGCCTTGCAGCCAAATTGTGGATGCTGAAAACAGCACCTCGCTCAAGGAAAGCTCTGTTGTATGTGCATTCCAATCTTATTACCATCCCCCCAACCCCTAGGATTAATCCCCAAAACCTCTAGAGGTTTCTGCAGATGCCTTATAGTACCTTCCAGATGCTTAATTCTCTCCATTCAATGTACGAGCATCACCTCAGCTCCTCCTCAACCATGTCTCTCTAAGCTCCTCAATCTCTTTGTGGTGGATCAGACTCTCAAGAAAGATGTTTCTGCTTGCTTTTATCTAAGGGCCTTGATAATTCCTAGGCAGCTGTGGGTCTTATCTGTTAGGCCTCCTCCCTTTTCTGGGAAAATTGGCTCCCTCTGCCTGTCACCCTCTGGAAGGCTGCCCCATCCACTGAAGAGCAAGATCCCTGTGACCAGCCCCTGCCTAC
The DNA here is from genome assembly GCA_006410635.1 of Cephalophus harveyi. Taxonomy (NCBI): domain Eukaryota; kingdom Metazoa; phylum Chordata; class Mammalia; order Artiodactyla; family Bovidae; genus Cephalophus; species Cephalophus harveyi. Next base: position 167,626 of record SJYT01002764.1, read on the forward strand.
CAGGGCCCCCCATCTCTGCTTCGCGGAGGTTTTCCTGGAAGCCACCCTTTGGAAGCCAAGTATGTGCAGCCGATCCCCTCATTTCCTTGGGGTCTTGACCAAAAAGATTTCCCCAGGAACCACGACCTCTGTCAAACTGGCCTCTGCTCAGGGGCTCGCTGGCCACAGGGCGGGTCTTTTGACCTCCCTGTCAGCTCTCAACTCCTCTCAATGGGGTGTGCTTCCCCTTTTTTTCACATGAACAAGGAGGAAATCCTTGAGGCGTATCTATCTTGCACAGACGGCTCTTGATCTTTGGCACATTTTTGCTAAGATGGGGTTTCCTGACAGCACTCTATCAGAAACAAATGGTGCACTGGGGTTTGGGCTAGGTTGTGCATCCTCACATCTGAATCCTGCCTCAGCAGCCTAGTATTGTCCCTTCTGTCTGTACTTATATCCCCAACAGCTCCCCTGGCCTTCTGAACTCCATGCCCCTCTGCAAGCTCAGTGCCAGACACCCCACTAGCAGAAGTTTACCACCTCTAGTACCTACGGGCTCCTTCTCTGGCCACCTGGCTTTGGCACCAACACCTGGCTGGCAGTCCTCTAGACCCATGATTCCCTATGCTGGCCAGTCCACCACCTGCGACCCCCTTGCGAGTTCTGCATTCCCTAACCCAGCCTATCTTTGGGGACTCACCGCATCCCAGGGGAACTTACCTGCATATCCTCCATCCCTACTAACCTCAGCCTCGAGGCCCAGCCTGCTCATGTATGAGGTGCCCAGATACAAAGACCCTCCCTGTCAAAGCTGCATCTGCTTTTCCCTGAAAAGAGTCCTAGGACTCAGGCCCACTCCTCCCTCCACCTGTGGGAAACACAGCTGGCTCTGAGTGAAATCAAACATCAGGGTTTGCAGAAGAGATGCTCAAGTGGGTAGGAGCAGCTGTCCTCATTGTAACCCCAGCATCTCTGCTGCCCCTTAGGGACGCTGTCTCCGGCAGGCTGACCTCCAGAGCTACACAGACCCTTCCCCACAAGGATCTAGACCCTTCACTTGCCTTCTGGTAGTGTGACCCAGGATACTGAGTTTAAAAGAGACAGAGGCCCAAAGGGTAATACTTAGCCAGCTGAGCTGCAAACCAACTACTCCTTGGCTGACTGCCTTCACCTATTTCATTCAGTTTGCCTGCCTACAAAAATGGGGATAGCTCCTTCCCCTTCCCAAGGCTGTCAGGGGAATTGGTGACAATGCATGGACCATGCCTGGTGCCTAGCAGACGCTTAACAAAATGGGAGCCGCTCTCGGGGTTACTGCTCCCTCAGATGGGTGCTGGTCTGAAAGCCCTTTAGGAGATAGGAGAGTCTCAATGTATATACCACAAACTGTGACCGACACACCCACAACTGTCCCATCTGATCGTTCTGTCCCCTGGGTCTGATTCACCCTCCCTTTCCTCCCAGGAAGGAAAAGCAGAGCCACTTCACTCTTGCTAACACAGTGGACAAACCCTCCAACCTCACTCCCCACCCAACACACAGCTGGCTCAGTCCAGCCAGGGACGCTCCTCACCGGACATCCAACAGCCAGATTTCCACATCAGTGTTTCCTGGAAAAGTGTGGCCACCAGAGGACTCTACCACAGGAGCCTCTCCCAGGGCTTCTGGAATAGACACAAGGAGGCTCCAGATCTTCAGGAGCCATTCACTTGCTTTCTTCCACACCTGAATCTCAGGAAGGGAGTTAGGAGAGCTGAGAAACACCTGCGCCTCCCCTATGCTGCCCGATTCTCAAATTACAGAACCGAGAAGGTTTCCAAATAGCCTCAGTGGACAGCCCATGAAAGCTCCTTCCTGCCTCAACTTTGCTCAAAGGCTACTAAAGCCACATAGGAGGGATTTTGTTCTCCCGACCTGAAAGAAACATCACTGTATCTCTATGAGGCCAGGCTCAATTTCTGATAATGTTTCCATAGAGTTTTTCTCAGGCAAACTCACCCATAACCATTCCACCCCTATCTGGCTTTCTTTCTGTCTTTTTTGAGTTGCACAGAGCATTTTCAGTCAAAATTTGCTACTTTGTTTTTTGTGAAGTAGGTCGGTGGGGGGTGGGGGTTAAATTATTAATCAATTCAATCTCTATTATGATTTGGACAGTATTTTGCCAGAATATTTCCGACGACTCACAGCGAGTCTTTGCAGCAATCCTGGGGTCAGGCTGAAGGGGACGTCCTGTAAAACCACCTCCCACCCCCCACCAAAGGACTTTAGAAACTTCGGATCCCACTCAGGCTGTGACCATGAGCTCAGCGGTTAGAGGACAGCGAGGCCTCCCAACTGTCACCCAGACAATAAACAGCCAGTCGACTTGGCTCAGCAGGTCCTGTGAAACCTGGGGCCGGGCCAGAACCCCAGGACAAGCCACTTTCCAGGTTCTGAACCTTGACCTGGGGGAGCTGGGCCAGGGGAGGGGGTGCTGGCTGGGGGCTGCGGCACCCCCGGACCAGGCCTATTGACGGGGCTTGGGCTGGTAGCCAGCTAGGCTCAGCTGACCAGTAAGTGGACGGCCCGAAGGCGGCCGGGGAGCTGACCCGCCGCAGCACGACTGTCCATGGGTCGGCAGGCTCGGGGCGCCGGGGCCACTTTTCATATCCCGATCGTCTGCACATCTTCCCTAGGCCGCCGGACTCCGCAGCCCTCCGGCGGCCCCGGCCACTGCCGGAACGCGCCCGCCCGCTCCCGAGCTTACACTGGCAACAAGTTCTCGCTTCCTCAGGGCGGCCACGATGTGCTCGAGAGGCCCGGCACGGGGAGCGCTCGGGGGGCGAACCCCGCGCTGCCCACGCCCCGAGGGCGCCCGCCGCCTCCGCCGCCCACAGGAGCGCGCGGCTCTGGGTCCAGCGCACAGAAGCGGCCCCCCGGGCTCCCCTCCGGCAGGGGCGGCTCCGGCCTCCCGGGGGCAGGCAACAGGTACGCGAGCGCGCCGGCCTCCCAGCCCCGGCCCTCGCCCCCTACCTCCAGCAACTGCACGTAGCTCGCCGGGAACCAGCCGCGGAGTCCGTCCTCCTTCTCGCCTTCCCACCAGCCGCCGTCCGGGACCTGCAGCAGCGTGATGAGCTCGCCCGCGGCGAAGCGCAGCCCCTGGCCATGCCGCTCCCCGGAAAAGGGGTACAGGGTCCGGCAGCGGGCGCCGGACATGGCCTTGGCGCCGGGGCTCACACAGCAGCCTGCATCCCTCCCGAGCCCCGCGGGCTGGGCAGCGGCTCCGCGGGGTCCCAGGCGCCCGGCGCTCCGGGCTCCCGCGCTCTGGGCGCGCGCCGTCTCGGGGGTAACCGGGGGTCCCCGGGCAGGCGAGGGACGTGCACTCCGCGCAGGGAAACGGAGACTCGCTGGCTTCGGAGAGCGAGCGGCGACGCCCCCGGGCCGGGCGGCTCGCGGCCCCCAGCTCGGGGCGGGGGGGCGGATCTGCGCGCGGGGGCGGGGCGGGGCGGGGGCTGGGCCAGGGCGGCCACGCCCGCTGAGGGCCGGGCGCTCCCTCGCAGAGCAGGCGGGTTACTGGGGAGGGGTCTCCCGGATCCCACCCCCACCCCGGAAAGCCGCGGGGTTAGAAACGCCCCTCTCAGCGCGGCCTGTTGGCCGGTGGTGGGCGTGCGCCTCCTCCAAGGTGCTGGTGAGGGAATGTGTTTGTGGCCGTCACTCTCAGGGTTGAACCTGGGGTTGAACTTGACTCACCGGAAACTGGACGAGGGGTGAGAGGCAGATTTGAAGCCCGAAGCCTGAGCCGCGGGTGGGACCGAGTGAGGCGGCGACGGAGTCAAAACCCGAGTTGGTAGAATTGGAAGCAGGTCATTACCGATAAAGGGAGAAGAGGGGGAACAGCCCCCATCGCTTTACATGAGACTGGCCCAGGGTACCACCTCTCCTGAAACCGAGATGCGTCCAGCCGAGAACTCTACACTCGTTTACTCAGTCAACAGACGTTAGTGGGAGACTACTACGATCCACGCAATGTGCCAGGGACCTAGAAAATTCCTTTGGACAAGCTCCGGCTCTGCTGGGACCAGTGGACCTGGGTGCTGAAGGAAGCTGACCTTTGTTTTTGAACTGAGAGGTATAGAAGTAAAAGAAAGCTTTGGTAGCCTGCTCTATAGGAAAATTAATTTCCGTTTCCTAAACTGTGAATAGCTGAACCCCTTAATCTCTATGTATACTTCTAATTACCCACCCTTGCATCTTACTCAGTAACCTTTTATACTGAGAGCCAACAGTCTCAGCCTGTGCATTTCAGGCCCTTTACACAGTACCTCCCCCAGCTTCATCATTCACTGTGCTTGCCTGTGTGCTTAATCGCTCAGTCCTGTCCGACTCTTCGCTAGCCCATCTCACCTGCCAAGCTCCTATGTTCATGGGACTCTCCAAGCAAGAATACTGGAGTGGGTTGCCATGTGCTCCTCCAGGGGATCTTCCTAACCCAGGGATCGAACCCAGGTCTCCCGCTTTGCAGGCAGATCATCTGAGCCACCAGGGAAACTCATGCTTGCCTAGATACCCTTTACAAAACCTGTCCAGCTGGGCTATAAGAACCTTGAGATCTCACACATTTTTCTAGTGAGAATCGGTGGCTCTCATTAGAATCACCTGAGCAACTTTTAAATGTTCAGGTCCAGGCCCACCCTAGCTTCGAAAATCACTGTAGAGCCAAATTCTGCACTAAAGCTGTCTCCCTGGAAGAGCAGCCTCAGCCTGGCCTCTGGCCAGGGGCAAGTTGACAAATGCAGATGGTTTACAGTATTCCATCAATTGCAAATTTACCAACCCTTGCATGTCTACAATCGTGGGGAAACAAACTCTTGACTATGGTTACCACTAAGAGTCCCTTGAAGCAGAGCTGCAAAATTTGGTACAGAAAACAGTCACTAAAAGAAATTGACCTAATCAAGTCATAAAAGGGACTAAAATGTGTTGTATCAGGGGTGTATGTGCAGACTGACCTCAGGTTTCATATCTGATGATATGTTGTTGTTCGTGTCTGACTCTTTACGACCCCACGGACTGTAGCACGCCTCCCTGCCTTCCTGCCCTTCACCATCTCCCAGAGTTTGCTCAAGCTCATGTTCATTGAGTTGATGATGCCATCCAACTATATCATCCTTTGCCACCCCCTTCGTCTCCTGCCTTCAGTCTTTCCCAGCATCAATGTCTTTTCCATTGAGTCAGCTCTTTGCATCAAGTGGCCAAAGTATCAACTTCAGCATCAGTCCCTCCAATGAATATTCAGGGTTGATTTCCTTTAGGATTGACTGGTTTGATCTCCTTGCTGTCTAAGAGACTTGCTACCTCAAGAGTCTTCTCTAGCACCACAGTTCAAAAGCATCAATTCTTCAGCATTTGGCCTTCTTTATGGTCCAACTCTCACATCCATACATGACTACTGAAAAAAACGTAGCAGTTGAACGGTATGAAAAGGCAAAAAGATATGACATCTGATGATATAACCCAGATCAAGTTAAGACAACTGGTCCAGAGCCTTCCTGAAACACAGAATCCTGTGGGATACCTAAAAACAACCTGTTATCCAGTTTGGACTTGAGAAATCTCAGCCTACACAGCATCCTATACACTTCGGTTCCAAATGACCTGCCCCAAACAGTTCTGCAGCACCAAAATTGGCAATGACTGTCAGTTTCTTCCGTTCTTTCTTTTCATTCCTATAATCCTATGAGCTAGTATGGCTACTGCCCCCAGTTTACAAATAGAAAAACTGGGCTCAGAGGGTATAACTTGCCCACCCTCATGTGGCCGGTCAACAGCAGAGGTCAGACCTGGCTTATTGTACATGAAGCACTGCTTCCTTGGATCCATTCTACTCGAGTTCGGAAACCTGTGCATCCTATGGCTCATCCACATGGCATCTTAATAAAGGACTCTCTGGTGATACCCAGTGTCACTCTTGATAGAAGTAAGACTGGACTAGTAGTGATTGCAACTCCTATCCCTGATCTCAGATAAATCTCCAGACACCTCTGGATCTACTTCCCCATGTGCATTTGGAGACCGAGTCCTATAACTGTACTACAGGACTTGAGGTGATTATATAGGTTCTGGACTCTGTATCCAAACTCCAGTTTTGCTGTTGTCTAGCTGTGTGCCCTTGGGCAATGTACTTAACCTCTCTGAGTCTCATTTTCCTTACCATTAGAAGATGATAGTAGCATTTCTTTCATAGAGTTATTAAGAGGATTAAATGAATAGAAATGTAAACTGTTTAGAGCAACACCTGGCACATTCAGTTCAATTCAGTTCAGTTGCTCAGTCGTGTCTGACTCTTTGCGACCCCATGAACCGCAGCACGCCAGGCCTCCCTGTCCATCACCAGCTCCCGGAGTCCACCCAAACCCATGTCCATTGAGTTGGTGATGCCATCCAACCATCTCATCCTCTGTCATCCCCTTCTCCTCCCGCCTTCAATCTTTCCCAGCATCAGGGTCTTTTCCAATGAGTCAGCTCTTCGCATCAGGTGGCCAAAGTATTGGAGTTTCAGCTTCAACATCAGTCCTTCCAATGAACATCCAGGACTGATCTCCTTTAGGAAGGACTGGTTGGATCTCCTTGCAGTCCAAGGGACTCTCAAGAGTCTTCTCCAACACCACAGTTCAAAAGCATCAGTTCTTTGGCCCTCAGCTTTCTTTATAGTCCAACTCTCACATCCATACATGACCACTGGAAAAACCATAGCCTTGCCTAGATGGACCTTTTTTGAAAAAGTAATGTCTCTGCTTTTTAATATGCTGTCTAGGTTGGCCATAACTTTTCTTCCAAGGAGTAAGTGTCTTTTAATTTCAGGGCTGCAATCACCATCTGCAGTGATTTTTGGAGCCCAGAAAAAGAAAGTCAGCCACTGTTTCCACTGTTTCCCCATCTATTTGCCATGAAGTGATGGGACCATCTTCGCATCAGGTGGCCAAAGTATTGGAGTTTCAGCTTCAACATCAGTCCTTCCAATGAACATCCAGGACTGATCTCCTTTAGGAAGGACTGGTTGGATCTCCTTGCAGTCCAAGGGACTCTCAAGAGTCTTCTCCAACACCACAGTTCAAAAGCATCAGTTCTTTGGCCCTCAGCTTTCTTTATAGTCCAACTCTCACATCCATACATGACCACTGGAAAAACCATAGCCTTGCCTAGATGGACCTTTTTTGAAAAAGTAATGTCTCTGCTTTTTAATATGCTGTCTAGGTTGGCCATAACTTTTCTTCCAAGGAGTAAGTGTCTTTTAATTTCAGGGCTGCAATCACCATCTGCAGTGATTTTTGGAGCCCAGAAAAAGAAAGTCAGCCACTGTTTCCACTGTTTCCCCATCTATTTGCCATGAAGTGATGGGACCGGAAGCCATGATCTTAGTTTTCTGAATGCTGAGCTTTAAGCCAACTTTTTCACTCTCCTCTTTCCCTTTCATCAAGAGGCTCTTTAGTTCTTCTTCACTTTCTGCTGCCATAAGAGTGGTGTCACCTGCATATCTGAGGTTATTGATATTTCTCCCTGGCACATTAATTACTCAAATATCAGCAGTCATTATTATTGATCTAGCTCAATGTTCCTGATTATTTATTATCCGATACTTCTTTTTGAACTAAGATTTCCAGGGCAATGATAGAACTGGAAACCCTTACATCTTTGGAAAGACAACAATTTTAAAGGAACACATTCTGGGTTTCTGTTTTCTCACAAGATCTCAAAGGACAGACAAGTTTATCTGTTTTCCTTCTTACCTTCCTCCCTCCATTCCCACCACTCCTCACATCTTCTAGTATTATCTTGAATTTGTATTTAAATCTCTATTTAACTTCTTTGATAACTAGGTCTTATTTTACTGATTAGTTGCTTAGGAACTCAGGGGAGGGATAACGTGTTTGTTTTGAATTTCTATCTATCTTTCCTAAAACCGCAAAAAGTACGCATCCAGTATTTCCCGAATTCATTTTGCACAGATTGTTGGGACCTCTTTTCAGATTCAGATTTTCCATACTGCCACGTTACTCTATAAACACATGTGTTAGAACATCTGGATTAGCCTGTAAACTCCTGAGAGCAGGCTCCACTCCATCTTTTGTAACTTTTCTCTCAACACTATTCACTTGATAGCTGTGTGCTGGCAGGTATTTCTTTTCTACTTGAGACGGCCTCATATGCCTTTCCATCATCAGCCTATGGATGGCAGAGAAATATGAGTTTCAGTTTCTTAAAAAATTAAACATAAATTTGCCATAGGACCCAACAGTACTCCTAGGTAAAATAAATGAAGACAAACAGCCACACAACACTTGCAGTGAATATCCGCAACAGCACGATTTCTAAGAGCCAAAAGGTGGAAATAATCCAAATGCCCATCATCAGTTTGATGAATAGATAGAGAAGATGTGGTACATCTTGAGGCTCCCAGGTGGCTCAGTGGTTAAAGAAGAACAAAACATCTGCCACTGCAGGAGAGGCGGATTTGATCCCTGGGTCGAGAAGATCCCCTGGAGACAGAAATGGCAACCCACTCCAGTATCTTTGCTTGGGAAATTCCATGGACAGAGGAGCCAGGCGAGCTACAGTCCATGGGATCACAAAGAGTCAAACACAGCTTAGCAACTAAGCAACAGCAGTCATCAACTGGTGAACAGATAGAGACGATGTGGTGCACCCATGCAGTGGGTTACTCATTCACTCACAAAAAGGAGCAAAGTCCTGATACATGTGCAACACAGACGCACCTCAAAGATATCCATCGTGCTAAGTTAAAGAAGCCAGTGTGTATGATTGCATTTATATGAAATACCCAGAAACGGCAAATCTATAGAGACAGTATATATATTAACAGTTGCCTGAAGCTGCAATTCGGAATAGGGGGTAAACAAAGAGGCAAGGGGTTTCTTTTGGGGGTGATGACAACATTCTGAAATTGAGTTGTGGCAATTGGCTCTCCACAATTCCAGAAATCATTAAATTGTACACTTAAAACAAGTAAATGTTTTGGTATGTAAACTACATTTTAGGAAAGCTGCTAACATAAGCCAAAACACACACAAAAATGTATAAAGGCCTCATTCATTCAACAAGGATGCTCTTCTCCACCTATGTGCTAGTTCATTCAGCACCAACCTGAAAAGCTATTAAGCCCATGCTATAAAACGGACAGTGCGTTGGGCCTGGAATAGGGAGAGAAGTGTGGAGTATACATAAAGCATTCCTATTGATCGAGATGAAAAAGACAGATGACACAGTAGAAAAAAGGGCAAAAGATTTGAACAGGCATTTCATAAAAGAAGATATCCAAACAACCAATAACATCAAAAGGTGTTCAACCTCATCAATCTTCAGAAGAGCAAATCAAAATCAAAAGGAGGGGGACTTCCCTAGTGGTCCAGTGATTAAGCATCCACCTTGCAATGCAGGGGACGCAGGTTTGATCCCTGGTCAGGGAACTAGGAGTCCACATGCTATGGAGCAACTAAATGCTCATGTGCCACAACTAGAGAGCTCATGCCCCGCAGCAAAAGACTCCATGTGCCATAACTAAGACCCAACACGGCCAAATACTTTTAATCATAAAGAGGTAACAATATATACTCATCAGGTGGTAAATATAAAAGCAAAATAGAAAATACCAAGTATATAAATGGCAACCCACTCCAGTATCCTTGCCTGGAAAATCTCATGGACAGAGGAGCCTGGAGGGCTGCAGTCCATGGGGTCGCAAAGAGTCGGGCACGACTGAGCGAATAACACTACACTATTGATATTTTGAGGTGTTGGAGCGCTCATGCATGGCTGAGAGGAACCTGCTGGAAAACATGATATTTAGCAAAGCTGCCTGGAGCATCCTGTGTGGCTCATCCATTCCCCGTTTAGGTATAGAGCTGCCTGAGTTGTGTTCATACACTCACGGAAAGATATATACAGTGTGCACAGCAGCACTGTTCATAATGGTTGGTGGTTTAGTCGCTAAGTTGTATCTGACTCTTACGATCCCATGGACTGTAGCCCACCAGGCCCCTCTGTCCATGGGATTTTCCAGGCAAGAATACTGAAGTGTTCCTTCTCCAGGGGATCTTCCCCACCCAGGGATCAAACCCAGGTCTCCTGCACTGCAAGCAGATTCTTTACCAACTGAGCTACCAGGGAAGCTATTACTGTTCATAATAGCCCCACACTATTATCAGTTCACCTACAGGAGGACAGATAAAATGATGACATTTATACAATGGAAAATTTTACACTTGAAGAATGAACATCCCACGGACGTACTTTTGGGCAAACAAACAAGCAAACAAAATAACAGCAAAACAACAACAAAGCACTGAAGAGTCCACACCTAGCATGATTCCATTTTATGAAATTCCTAGAAGTGAGGAGAATCATTATTTGAGGAAAGGGTATTGAGAGCAGGGGGCTGAGGATCTGGGATCTTGGTAATAATCTACTTTTTGATCTGGGTGCAAGTTACACAGGGCTATTATCCAGGTTGTATACGTCCTTGTGCACTTTTCTGTATAAATGTTAGGCTTCAATATAGTGTATTAAAGAAAATAATATAGTCCCTGACCTCAAAGAATATATAATGTCTTGATTTGAGAGCAATGTTCTCCAAACCTTGACTGTGCACCTCTATCAGTAAAACTCCCCAATATATATATTTCTATTATTTATAAATTAGATATATGAACCACTAAGCTAATAAGTATCTTAAAATACACAAGACTAAAAATTTCAAAGGGTTATATTAAAATATATATTATACTTAACTAGAGGTTCTAACATTGTCTTCCTGCGTTGTCTTGTGGATATTTTGTGGATTTCTGGGAAATCAGTGATCTTGAGAGTCAGCTTTAAGAAGACAGTGGGAAAGAAAAAGAAGTTAGTGTACTGAAAATAAGCCTGGACTTTGGGTCCAGTTCTCCTGGAGTCTGGGGAAAGCCTGGCATTTGGGCCTCCAAGGAAGAGATAGTATTCAGAGCTCCATCCATCCTCTCCCCTCTTCTCCCATCTAGAGTCCGAGCTAGAGGTGCAACCAAAGATCCTGAAGCTTCAGTGAGTATGAGAATCATGGAGGCGCTTCCTTGGTGATCCAGTAGTTAAGACTCTGCCTGCTGATGCAGGGGTCACAGGTTTGATCCCTGGTCTGGGAAGATCCCACATACCTTGGAGCAGCTAAGCGTGTACACCACAACTACTGAGCCCAGGTTCCAGAGCCCGTGAGCTGCCACTAGTGAGCCTTTGCTCCTCAACAAGAGAAGCCACCGCTATGAGAAGCCTTCACACCATCAGGAAGGGTAGCTCTTCTCACTGCAACTAGAAACCTGTGCAACAACAAAGACCCAGCACAGCCATTAAAAAATAATAATAAAATGATGCCTATTCCTGGAGATTCAGATTCACTGGGTCTACAATAGGGCCCAGGAATCTGCGTGTTGAATAAAACCTCTGGATTATTCTACTGGAGTCCTTGCTGCGTACTTTGAGAAACACCACCCTCAACACTAAGGTTGCCGGACATTTTCAGGTAATCTTTGTACCATCACAGAATGTTGTAAGTTATAAGTAGGAAGGGTTTGAATTTGCATTCTATTTGGCCAGGCCACCACCACTTAAAAAGATGTTATTGAGGGAAGTAGAAGAGCCAGAGGCAGGCAGAAATTGGGAGGCAGAGATGGAATAGATAAATATGGAGAGGAAGCCATCTTGGGAAGTAAAAGAGGCAGAGACTGGCGATGGGATAGAGTGAAAGGGAAGGAGATGAGAAATCAGGGTGGGAGGAGGGAAGAGAAAAGACAGCCCTTCTTTCTCCCACCCCATTCACCCTCCCAGCCACCCACCAGGCTCTGAAGCCAGAGCAGAATCTGGCCAGATCCTCACTTCCCCAGTGAAATTCATTTGCAAAAGAAGCAAGAAGAGAAGAGAAAGAGGAACAGAAAAGAAAAGAATGGCCTTGGAGAAATTGTCAGTTGTGGAACCAAAAATAGCATTTAGAAATACAACTGTATCTTTACACCGGTCCTTGGCAGTGGATAGAAAAGGAGTGTCTGCCCCATTCCCACTCTGACCCTGGCAGCAACAGGAAGTGAGGAAGTGAGATTTCCCTTTGGGAGTAAATAACAACAAAATAGCCATTGAGAAACCCAGCAAAGATAGACAAAGCCACATTAAAGAGACAGCAAGTCTCCAGGGCCAACCCCCACCTCTAGCTTGATGGTGGCTGTAAACATATGTAAAGCCTGGAAAAATCCGCTCTGTCAGGGTTGAAGCTTTGTTGTTCAGTTGCTAAGTCAGGTCCAGCTCTTTGTGACCCCAAGGACTACAGGGCGCCAGGCTTCCCCGGTCCTTCACCATCTCCTGGAGTTTGCTCAAACTCATGTCCATTAAGTTGGTGATGCCATCCAACCACCTCATCCTCCGTCACCCCCTTCTCCTCAATCTCTCCTTGGAAGTTTACAAGTTTCAGAGAACTGCCGCCGCTCCTGGTCTCTGCTGTTTTTGAAGTCCACACAGACACACAAGATGGGTTTTTGATTACCATCCAGCCTGCTTCTCTTACCCTCGAGACAAACCAGACCCTCATTCCTTTTCCCAACAGTGTGGCTGAGGCTGGATTCTGGAGGTGGCACTCCTCTTAGCAAGGTGTGCAAATAGTTCTCCAAAGTTGCTTAAGTGGACCCAAATCCCTGGGGAATCTTGATCCTTGAAAAAAATGCACACAGGCGACCTCACTTCGGGTTGTTGTTGTCCCCGAGGGAAAGGGGGCCGGCCCGGGAGAACTGTCAGGAATAGCACGTTTCTGGCTCAGAACAAAACCCCACCATGAGTCTCCGTTCTTCTGAAGACTAAAAATAAATTCATAATTAATCACAACAGAAGAGGAACAGGCTCTTCAATGACTATAATTAGCTCTCCATTTATTAATGAAGACTCAAATTATTAGGCTCATCTGAGTCCCAACTTTTCTGCTTACTAATTACACGTGTGGGACAAGTGGCTTCACCTCCCGGAAGCTCTACTTCCTCAACTGCAGAAACAGGGGTTTGAGGGTAGGGCTCGGGGGTGACACCTGTTTCAGAAGAGACCATGGGAAGGATAGGCTCACCAGGGGTCAGCTGTGAAATCTTCTTGGTCAAGAGTCCAGCTCTAGTGAGTGTGCCCTGAGCTGCTATCAGAATGGAAGAGACTTGACTTAAATCTGGCATTTGAGAAGCCCAAGAGTGGTATGTGGAAACTTCCAGGCTTGGTGTCATAAACGGGTGGAATTTATGCTTATTTTCTCTCTAGACTAATAAAAATTCCTTCCAGAGCCTTCCAGAACAAACTCGGTGAGGAAACAGAACACAGGTTTCCATTCCTCCTGACTTCCCCAGCAGGATCTCCCGAGTCAGGCAAATGCTCTTCCTCGGTCACCTGAAGGTCAGAGTTTGGGAAGCATGAGCTATTCTCTGTGGACCCTGGAGATGGGGCTGAACACAAGTTGCTTCCTGAGAACTTTACAGCAAACTGCCCTTCAGACTCGCCCATGCCAGCATCTTAAGTGACCGCTTCCCTCGTGGCTCAGCTGGTAAAGAATCCGCCTGTAGTGCTGGAGACCTGGGTTCAATCCCTGGGTTGGGAAGATTCCCTGGAAAAAGGAACGGCTACCCACTCCAGTATTCTGGCCTGAAGAATTCCATGGACTGTATAGTCAGGGTTGCAAAGAGTTGGACACGACTGAGCGACTTTCACTCGCTCACAAGAAAAAAAAGGGTGCATAATGGGGGGGGAGGGGGCGTCCTTCCTGGGTATTCAAAGTTGAGAGTAATGGCGCAGGATTATACAGACACTTCAAGGATCTGGAATTCAACAAGAGCTGAGCAAAAATGCATTTTGAACAAGACAAGAAATGTGTAACCGAATTAATTGTTGAAGGTGGTCTACTTTAACCAGGGGTTGTGTGGAAGGATTCATTATTCTATTCTCTCTCCTTTTTTCAGTTCAGTTCAGTTGCTCAGTGGTGTCTGACTCTTTGTGACCTGATGGACTGAAGCATGCAGTCTTCCCTGTCCGTCACCAACTCCTGGAGATTGTTCAAACTCATGTCTATAGAGTTGGTGATGTCATCCAACCATCTCATTCTCTGTCATCCCCTTTTCCTCCTGCCTTTAATCTTTCCCAGCATCAGGGTCTTTCCTAAGGAGTTAGTTTTTCACATCAGGTGGCCAAAGTATTGAAGTTTCAGCTTCAGCATCAGTCTTCCTTTTTTACAGGACTGAAATTTTCCATAATAAAAAAGAAAGTATGTGCCCCTGAGCCTCTTCCATATACCTAACTCATAGGAAGGTCTTTCAGAATCTCAGTGAGAGCCTATTCACTCTGCTTTCAAACCATTCTAACAAACTAATTTTCCTTAGCTTATTTTTCAGTCAATACTATGTGGGGCAAGGTATTTTGAAGCAGGAGGAAGGGCCAGCTGACAGTTGACACTGGTGAGGAGAGGAATATGGGAGGATCACTAAAAAAGACACAAGAAAATAAAATAGTCTTACCCAGAGGCGTTTCTAAGATGTTGGTTATGGACGTTTATTAACACGAAGAGCAGCACTGACCTGGGGGCAGAGCTGAGTAAGCCGATCCTGAACTGAGCTTGAAAAGGAGGCTGTGTGGACGCCAGCCTGGGGTTTTGCTCTTCTAGCCAGAGCCTCAGTTTCCTCATCTGTGCAACAGGAGCTAAGGTGCCTGCCTTATTCTACAGGCCCATTGGAAAAACCAAAGTAGGTTTCATGCACTGAATGATGGCTTGTGAACTATTAAACATTGTCCAATGTAAAGTTTTATAAGAGTGACAATGACTCTGAGCCCCTCCATTTTAAAAGGCAAGGCACTGGGTAATACCTTTCAAAATGATCTTTATCTTAGTTCACTCGGGCTGCTATAACACAATACCCTAGACTGGGTGACTTGTAATCAGAAATTTATTTCTCACAGTTCTGGAGGCTGAGGTCCAAGATCAAGGTACCAGCTGATTCAGTGTCTGGTGAGGACCTGCTTCTTTGTTCATAGATGGCTGTCTTCTCACCATATCCTCACAGGACATAAGGGACAAGGCAGCTCTGTGGGGTCTCTCTGGTAAGTGCACTAATCCCTTTTGTGGGAGCTCCATCCTCATGTCTCACCCCACCGCAAGGTCCTGCCTCCTAACACCATCCCACTGGGGGTCATGTTACAACATCTTAATTTGGAGTGTGGGGACACATTCAATCTATGGCCAGCGTCATCCACAGTGCTTAAACTACCCCCAAGTTTTCAAGTATTTGCAAGTATAAGGGACAGGTTTTTTTTTTTTTTTGAAGTGTAGTTGATCTACAATATTGTGTTAGTTTCAGGTGTACAGCAAAGTGATTCAGATATACATACATTCTTTTTTCTGATTCTTTTCTGTTATAGGTTATTATAAGATATTGAATATAGTTCCCTGTGCTACATATTTAATCCTTATATAATAGTATGTATCTATTAATCCCATACTCCTAATTTATCCCTCCCCCTACCACCCTTTCTCTTTCAGTAACCATAAGTTTTTTTTCTAGGTTTGTGAGTCTGTTTCTGGTTTGCAAATAAGTTCATTTTTATTTTTATTTTTTTTTTAGATTCAAC
The DNA here is from genome assembly GCA_006410635.1 of Cephalophus harveyi. Taxonomy (NCBI): domain Eukaryota; kingdom Metazoa; phylum Chordata; class Mammalia; order Artiodactyla; family Bovidae; genus Cephalophus; species Cephalophus harveyi. The sequence goes on from SJYT01002764.1 coordinate 183,265, forward strand.
ACAGCAGTGATGTCACATAATATTTGTCTTTTCCTACTGACTGACTTCACTTCATATATTAGTCTCTAGCTCCATCCATGTTGCTGCAAATGGAAATATTTCATTCTTTTGTATGGCTGAGTAATATTCCATTATGCATGTGCACAGCATCTTTTTAATCCATTCATCTGTCAATGGACATTTAGGTTGCTTCCATATCTTGGATATTGTAAATAGTGTTTCCATGAACATTGGGGAGCATGTATCTTTTTGAATTAGCATTTTCATCTTTTCCAGACATAAGCCCAAGAGTGGGATTGCTGGATCATATGGTAACTCTATTTTTAGTTTTTTAAGGAACCTCCGTACTGTTTTTCATAGTGGCTGCACCAATTTACATACCCACCAACAGTGTAGGAGGGTTCACAGAAAGGGACAGTTTTGACTTGTGGGCAAATAATGAGGTGGCTGCCAGCATTGATCATTTGGAGGAAAAAGCAGTGGAAATGGAGGTGAGGGTGGGAGGAGATGACCCTTTATAAATCTTGGGATCATTTCTTTGGTTAAAATGAGCACATATGACTTCTATAAAGCTTAAAAAAAAAAGTAAAAACTTAAATATGCATAATAAGCAAGGGAATAATGAAAAGAGATTTTGTACCTGTGGCCCTTCACCAAGTCAGGTAGGCAATCTGGACCCTTTAGCCCATGGTGAGTCCAGCAACACTGTCCTTAGAGAGTGGGAATTGTTAGCCTCCTGAGCAGGGGCATCAAGCCTTGATGTTTGGAGAAAACAGCTGCTAACTAGGGCTTCCCTGGTGGCTCAGAGGTTAAAGCGTCTGCCTCCAATGCGGGAGACCCAGGTTCGATCCCTGGGTCGGGAAGATCCCCTGGAGAAGGAAATGGCAACCCACTCCAGTATTCTTGCCTGGAGAATCCCATGGACGGAGAAGCCTAGTAGGTTACAGTCCATGGGGTCGCAAAGAGTCGGACACGACTGAGCGATTTCACCTCACCTCACCTCAAGAAGGGGAATCAGGTCTATGCAGGTCAGGGTAGGGGATCAACAATTAACTTGGGAAGATAACTCCAGCTGATGCCATAATTGCATGTATATCACATGCAGATAACCCTGTGGAGCTATTGGAACCTTGAACTCTGACCCTCTCCCTAAGCCCTTACCATGCTTGCCTTCTTACAGAAGCCACTGGAAACAGCTGCCTCCTAGTGAGTTGGTATTAGATTGAACCATACAAAAACAACAACCACAGACCATTTTTGGTCTATACACATAACAATTTTAACTTCACATGTTTTGGTGAAACATCCCCCATTCAGATCTACCTTCAAGAGGTAGCGTGAGGCCCTCGGAAGTCTCCAACCCACCCCATTCCTCTCACATTCCTTGTTGACCAGCCATTCTACAAAGCTTTGCCTAATGTTATGCTGGATTCATGATATGAAACACCAATAGTGAGCTTGTGACAAGTTCCAATACCTGGGATTAACCATGGAAATTTTGGTTGAGAAGTTGTTGGAATGTGTGCATGCTTAAATTTTCAGCACAGACCTGACTGAGACTCGGCTTAGTGCAAGACTTCCCACCCTTTGCTATATATTAGATTCACCTGGAGATCTAAAAATATCCTGATGGCCAGGCAGTACTCCGTACCCAGTAAATCAGTATCTGGGCGTGGGAACTAGGTGTCAGCATTTTGTAAAGACCTCCAGGAGATGCCAATGAACAGCTAAGTTTGGGAACTACTGACACAGTGAAGGATGGACTTTGCTGACCTTTATTTCCAGAGGTAAGAGTCAGCTGCAGCCCAGAACTGACCACGTCCTCGGTGAGTAAAAATATTGTGGGGAGGACAGAAACCTGCCCACGTGGGGCTCTGGTGAGACCCCAGGTCGAGCTTACCTGTTCTTCTAGTGCCAAACTTACTGGCTCTGTTACCTGGATGTCTGCCTCTAGAGATGGGGCACCTGTTAAGCCTCAGCCCCTTCTGTTCCTGGGCATCTCGTCGTCTGATGCCCATAGTGAGAGACACACTTGGGACTGCTTACCCTGCCTGGGAGTGCAGCCCAGGACCCACCAGGGAGTGTGTTGCCATGACAATCGTGGCATACTTCTCCCCAACCCCCTTCTGCCACTGCAAAATCCCCGTGAAAATCAGAATTCACAGGGCTCTTCAATCTGCCTGGACTTCTCCACTGGAAGGGGATGTGGGAGATTTTTCCCCTCTGAGCTCTGGGGAGATGGGGTGAAGGAGTGGAAAGCAGTCTCAAAACAACCCCCTCAAGTTACTCAGTCTGTTGGGACACATGAAGAAATCTACTTTCTTATAGCAAAGATTGTTAACCGTAATTGCTGTAGGGAAGTTTGTCAAGAGGAGAGTGTGTGGGGATGTAGGAAGGAGAAAGAGCCATTTCTTCAGATGGAGGAGGAAGGCAGGGGTGGAGGGAGAGGAGAGGGGTCATGAGGCTGCACTGAAGGGTGATCTTTGGAGAGAAAACTGCAACTGAGGAAAAAGGATGAGATTGAAGAGCTGCATAGAGCAGGGGTGGGTAGCCTGGTAAGGAAATCAGGGACTTTAGCCAGGAGGAAGAGATGGATCAGGGAAGAGAAGCAGGAAGAAGCATGCACTACCTACCTATTGTTCTGGAACAATTCCTGCAAAATGTAGCATCTTAAAACAGCGTTAAATGTCTATTATCTCGCAGTCTGTGTGGGTCATTCAGGAGTGACTGAGCTGGGTGCTTCTGGCTTGGGATTGCTCATGAGATTGCAATTGAGATACCAGCAGTGGCTGCATCATCTGAAGGCTTGACTGGGGCTGGAGGACTTACTTCCAAGATGGCTCATTCACATGATTGGGGAGCTGGTGGAGGCTGTTGGCGGGAGGCCTCTGTTCTCAACACAGGGAGCCTCTCCAGAGGGCTGCTTGAGTGTCTTCCTGACATGGCAGCTGGTTTCCCCAGAGACAGTGATTCAAGAGCCAGCAAGACACAGCTGCTGTCATTCTTGTGACCTAGCTTTAGAAGTGATTCATCTTCTTTCTACAATGTCTTAGTGGTTACACAGCCTTACATGGAGCTCAGAGGGATTATATAACTGCATGAATACCAGGAGGTGAGGCTCATTGGAGGCCATGTTGGAGGCTGGCTACAACCAGGAGAAAATCCTTTCTGAGTCATGATTGTGTTGTCATGGAGTATGTTGTACAGGTTAATCCCTTCGCAAGAACACCAGGCATGTGGGGCAAGTGGGGATTACAGTCCAGGCTGAACTCAGATAGGCTGGCCATGCCCCAGCCTGATCAAGCAGGTACACGTTTGTAATGTGCCTCTCTAGAAAAGGAACATGCCTTGTTCGTACAAAGGTATAGCTTGTGCCTCAGGACACTTTTAAATGTAAATAATAGAAAATCCAACCAAAGAGAAAAAAAAAGAAGAATGTATTGCATTATTTCTTTTAATTTATTTTTGGCTTGGCTGGGTCTTCGTTGCTGTGCAGGCTTTTCTCTAGTTGCAGTGCTGCTGCTGCTAAGTCGCTTCAGTCGTGTCCGACTCTGTGCGACCCCACAGGCGGCAGCCCACCAGGCACCCCATCCCTGGGATTCTCCAGGCAAGAACTCTGGAGTGGGTTGCTATTTCCTTCTCCAATGCATGAAAGTGAAAAGTGAAAGTGGAGTCGCTCAGTCTAATTGCCGTGAGAGGGGGCTCATCTTTGTTGCAGTGCTCCGGCTTCTCATTGCAGTGGGTTCTTTTGTTGTGGAGCACAGGCTCTAGGGCACGTGGGTTTGATAGTTGTGGTTCCTGGGCTCTAGAGCACAGCCTCAATAGTTGTGGCATGCCAGCTTAGTTGCTCCGTGGCATGTGGGATCTTCCCAGATCAGTGATCAAACCCGTGTGTTTCAGATTCTTTATTAGTGAGCCACAGGGAAGCCCCTGTATTATTTCTATAAATGAAGGATGCAGGGATATATATGATGCTTCAGGCATGGCTGGATCCAGGGTCTCAAACAATGTCCTGACCTCTCTGTACCTTAGCTTTGCTTTCTTTTGATTTGATGTAGCCTCATCAACTAAGAGTCAGACACAACTGAGCGACTTCACTTTCACTTTTCACTTTCGTGCGTTGGAGAAGGAAATGGCAACCCACTCCTGTGTTCTTGCCTGGAGAATCCCAGGGACGGCGGAGCCTGGTGGGCTGCCGACTATGGGGTCACACAGAGTCGGACACGACTGAAGCGACTTAGCAGCAGCAGCAGCAACATCAAATTTATTCTTTAAAACTTTTTCATTATCGTGGCAGACAGCATCTCCAGTCTTACTGGCTCTCAGATTTAGTTGAGGTATGATGATTCTTCTAGCATCTGAAATAAAATTTCTGACCCTGATGCTCTTTGACCCCTCCCTTGAACATTCTCTGGGGGCAAGCAGATGGGATATAGTGATTGGCTTAATCTGATATAGGGCCACCCCAAGAAACTAAGGAGGCTGGCTCAGCTCCATCCAGTAATCTCAAGGAAACCTTCCCAAGGAGAGGTGCTGGCTGCTGTCTCAGAAAAGGGAGGGATAATGCTGGGAAGGTCCTCCATAGCTCCAAGGCAGTATTTGACCAGCCCTGGGATTTCTTTGGAGGGAATGATGCTGAAGCTGAAACTCCAGTACTTTGGCCATCTCATGCGAAGAGTTGACTCATTGGAAAAGACTCTGATGCTGGAAGGGATTGGGGGCAGGAGGAGAAGGGGACGACAGAGGATGAGATGGCTGGATGGCATCACTGACTCGATGGACATGGGTCTGAGTGAACTCCGGGAGTTGGTGATGGACAGGGAGGCCTGGCATGCTGCAATTCATGGGGTCACAAAGAGTCGGACATGACTGAGCCACTGAACTGAACTGAAGGGAGAGAGTTCCTCCTGGAGCCCTGGAGTGATGCTAGTGATCAGAGGATGGGTCAAATCAGTGCTGAGTTTCAGGGGCAAAGGAGGAAACATGTGACTATTCACTTAAGTGAGGCCAGAGGCCCTGATTTCTCTGAGGCATGGCTAGTAGAAGCCTGGATGACCTAAGCTACAGACCTTTTTGAAATAAAAAGCAGAATTTTGTTTTCACATTACTTTTCTCAGCAGTAATGTATAAACTAAAAGAATCTATTCACGTATCTGTTTTCCCATCAAACACGTTTGAAGTACTTCCTCCTTGCCATAATGCCTTGTGATGAAACAATGTTTTTTTAAAAAAATGGGGAAATACAGATGCAGATCCAGTAATGGCCCCTTTTAGAATTTAACTGTCAGTGTGTGCGTGTAGGCGTTAAGACACTTCAGTCGTATCCAACTCTTTGCGACCCTACGGACCATAGCCCGCCAGGCTCCTCTGTCCGTGGGATTCTCTAGACAAGAACACTGGAGTGGGTTGCCATGCCGTCCTGCAGGGGATCTTCCCAACCTAGGGACTGAACCCTCATCTCTTATGTCTACTTCATTGGCAGGCGGGTTCCTTACCACCTGGGAAGCCCTTAACTGTCAGTATTCACTACTTATTCATATCTATTCCCAGGCATGAGCTACACTAACCTGACTCTCCTTTTGGAGACTGAGACCTCCCCAGGTATGCCCAGTTGGGCAGTTTCAACTTTGTGGATGAAAGTTTCTTGCTTTGGGAACTTCCCTGGTGGTCCAGTGGTTAAGAATCCACCTTGCAATGCAGGGGATGTTGGTTCAGTCCCTGGTCAGGGAACTGAGATTCCACGTGGTGGTGGTTTAGTCACTAAATTGTGTCCAACTCTAGCGACCCAACAGTCTGCAGCCTGCCAGGCTTCTCTGTCCATGGGATTTCCCAGGCAAAAATATTGGAGTGGGTAGCCTTTCTTTCTCTAGGGGATCTTCCCAACCCAGGGATCAAACCCAAGTCTCCTGCATTGCAGGTGGATTCTTTACCTCTGAGCCACCAGGAAAGCCCTCACAGGGCAGCTCAGCCCATGTGCTGCAATGAGGAATTTGTGCAACCAAATAATAATAATAATAAATTAAAAAAAAAAAAAAGAAAGTTTCCTGCTTTGCCCATTCTCCTGCTTGAGTCATAGGAAACTTCAGTAATTGGCATATTCTTCTCCGGTTGGGAACCTTATCAGTTCCACCACCTCACCATCCCTCAGCCTTAAAAATCCTAGTCCCTTCCCTTGCACAGCAATTCCTGGTTTACTACATATCCGTCTGTCCTAAGGCAGAGAAGACAGAGAAGACAGAGAAACACAAGGAGATATGCAGTTCCTGTTTGAGCCGGGGAAACAAGATTCCTGTTAGCCAGATGCTGCCATCAGATCCAGCCTCCTGCTAGCACATTCTATGGCTCCCTCCTTTCAGGGTCCTTGTCTATGTGTTCGTAACTCTACAAAGAATGATTTAAGATTCTGCTAAATTCTGCATTTTAAAATCTGACTCTGTGAAAATTTGCCGGAGAAGTGGCTTCTATTTTTAAAGGGGCTGATTCCTTCTTTTTTTCTGATTATTTTCAAGTAAAATTTGAACTTAACCGAGCAGTTTTGAAAGCCCAGCTGCACGTGGATCCTTCCTATGCTGTGCAGAGCTGGGTCAGTGTTTCATAAGTGATGGACACGTCTATTGGTGGTCTGCTGATTTCACAGGTAATTGTAGCAGGCACAGGCATGAGCATTTAAAATGATGTTGAAATTTTATGAATATCAAGCTTGGGATTTCATGAAATTTTTTCTAGCACAAGGTGAAGGTAGAAAGTTCTATTCTTAGTTCAAAATTGATTTGAAGGCAAATGTTAGTAAACAATTAACCTGTACATGTGCAGACTTGGCAGAAGTCATGAAGGTGACTCTATTAATTCCCATGGCTGCTATAACAAATTACTACAAACTCGGTGGCTTACAAGAACATACCTTTATTCTCTCACTGTTGTGGAGGCCAGAAGTCCGGAATCAGTTTCACTGGCCCAGCTCTGCAGCCTCCAGGGGCTGTAGGGGAGGTTTTGCTCCTGGCCTCTCTGGTGGCTGTGGATACTCCCTGGCTTGTGGCCACATCACTGCAGTCTCTGCCTCTCTGGTCACATCCTCTTTGTCTTCTGCATGTAGTATATCTCCCTTTGTCTCTTCTTTATGAGGATGCATGTGATGGCCTTGAGGGCGCACCTGGCTAATCCAGGATACTCTCCCTATCTCCAGATCCTGAGTTTAGGATCAACAATAAGGTTCTGCTGTATAGCACAAGGAACTATATTCAATATCCTGCAATAAAACATAACGTTTTATTATGGTGATCTGATGGTTAAAAATCTGCCTTGCAATGCAAGGGATGAGAGTTCGATCCCTGGTCGGGGAACTAAGATCCCACATGCCTAGGTGCAGCTGAGCCCAAACCCCTCAACTAGAGAGCCTGTGTGCTCTGTAGCCCATGCAACGCAAGGAAGATCTCACATGCCGCAACTAAGACCCAACGCAGCCAAAAAGAAAAAATAACTTAATGGAAAAGAATATGAAAAAGATGTGTGTATAATCGAATCACTTTTCTGTACACAAGAAACTAAGACATTATAAATCAACTATACTTCAATTGAAAATAAACCTTGAATTTAATCACATCTACAGAGTTTTCTTTTGGGAATTTCCTGGTAGTCTAGTGGTTAGGACTGCCGGAGGCTTGATCACTGGTCAGGGAACTAAAAACCCACAAGTCATGTGGCAAGACCAAAAGAAAAAGTCTTCTTCTTTTTTTCCAACCCCCCCTCGCCCGAACAAGGCAACATATTCACAAGCATCAGCGATCAGGGTGTGGTTATCTTTAGGAAGAAGGGGACTGTTATTCAGCCTATCACAATGGCATAGGAAATTTGGGATACAGCCAGTTAAGAAATGAAACTTCCTACCTGCAGACTTTTTAGACACCCACCTGAGGGGCTCCCCCTGCTGCCGTCGATGTTGCCCTCTGCTGCCATCTCCCTCTCACCAAAGATACAGAGGAGGGGGACATACAGGGGGAAGGACTGTCGTCTCCAGGCTCCCATTGCATTTGGAAAAGAAACAGCTGGGAGCGACCCTGGACCCATCTCATCCCCCACAACCTGAGATCCTTAGATAGATTCCTTGGTGCCTAGGTCAGCGACAGCCACCTTGAAAAACATGAATTTTAAATTTCCTAGGTTCCAATGAATGTTGTTCTACTTCATACAGATCCCTACCATGGGGCCCCCTCTCAGATTTGCACTGTATTTATTTAAATTGCTTTTGAAATGTTAATCACCGAATGTTAATAAACACAGTAATTATTCTTGATTTTCCTTATGGGTTCCATTTAGGAACAGGAACTGATATTATTCATGATTTCACAAGGAAGCATGAGTTCCAAAGTAGGCTAATGTGCTTTACTTACGAAATTAATGAAGACATTTTCTTATTGCATAATCAGTACATTAGACCCAGGATGATGGCGTTTCAGGGAAGAAAGGTGCTGGAACAACTTCTCGTGGGATCTGATTAGTGCGTTCTCTTGGGAGACTTTCTGGAAGGAGGGTTTGTCAACTGAACTCGTGTAACTCCGCGAGGGAGTGAAAGTGTGCAGGAGGGGCGAGTGGGTGAGACAGACTCTGTCTCCATCAGCTTTGATCCCATCCGGCCTGCTCCCCACCCCCACGCCCACCGCAGCCCCAGGGCATCTGCAGGGACCTGTGATTGCTCTGATTCCAGTGGCACCAGCAAGTGATGTCTCCTTTGGCCAAGCAGACAAGAGCAGACCAGAGAAGCCGGGGAGCTCTGGGGGAGAGGCCTGCCTGACGGTCTGCAGCTGGCCAGAAGGAAGCCAGACCAGTGTTAGCTCTTGGTCCAGAGCAAAGGCTGAGAACCTTGGCAGGCAAGCTTGTTCAAAATGCCTGCAAAGATGAGGCTTGATGACCTTTCTTTTTTCTTTTTTTCTGGTCTAGCCCCAAGGCTTACAGGATCTCAGGTCCCCAACCAGGGATTGAACCTGCATCATAGCAGTGAAAGCACGGAATCCTGTCCACTAGACTACCAGGGAACACCCCTGAAGAACTTTCTTTGACCTTGATCTTCTTGGGGCTCACCAGGTGAGAGAGGCTGGCGCTGAACAAACCCCCCCACCATTTCCTGCTCACCTCCTGGCGCCCACTGATCCTGATTTAAATCCCAGTCTTTTCTCTATAATGCATGCATGCTAAATTGCTTCAGTCATGTCTGACTCTTTTGAGACCCCATGGACTGTAGCCCACCAGGCTCCTCTGTCCATGGGATTCTCCAGGCAAGAATACTGGAGTGGGTTACCATGTCCTCTTCCAGGGGATCTTCCTGACCCAGGGATTGAACAACCATCTCTTACGTCTCCTGCACTGACAAGCAGTTTCTTTACCACTAGCACCACCTGGGAAACTCCTTTCTCTACACCCCAGTGCTTTTAAACGAAAGATGTGCTGTTTAGGAAGATAGGAGGGCTTGGTTCCTGCACTGAGGACTTTGGTCAAATGCAGGAGACCTCCTCAGGGAAAGAGGATTAAGTGATGCAGAAGCTGGTGTGTGACCTTACAGGGAGACAAAGTTCTGATTAGAGCTGGTCAGAGACACGTGGCGAGGGATATCATGCTAGATTTATTTCAAGGCCTTTCACTAGTGACCAATAGTTAGAAGCAATAAAGATTGGTCTCAAAAGATACAAAAGAAGCTTGAACATTATATGCATTTACATATGATAAGTGGAATTGATCTCACTATATATTATGCAGGAAGCATATAGAACTTTTTATTAAACTGTAGTTGATTTGCAGTGTGGTGTTAATTTCTGCTGCACAGCAGAGTGACTCAGTTGTACGTATATACACATCCTTTTTCATATTCTTCTCCATTATGGTTTGTCACAGGACTTTGACTATAGTTCCTTGTGCTATACAATAGGACCCTGTTTTATTCCTTCTATATATAATAGCTTGAATCTGCTAATCCTAAACTCCCAACCCAGCCCCCCTCTGCTTGGCAATCTGTTCTCTGTCTATGAGTCTGTGTCTGTTTCAAAGATAGGTTCACTTGTGGCGTATTTTAGATTTCACATATAAGTGATATCATACGGTATTTAAATGTCTCTTTCTGACTTCCTTTTTTAGTATGATAATCTCTATGTTGCTGAAAATGGCATGATTTCATTGTTTTTTATGGCTGAGTAGTACTCCACTGTATATATATATATCTTCTTTATTTATTTATCTGTCTTCTTTATCCATTCATCTATCGAAAATCATTTAGGCTGCTTCCATGTCTTGGCTATTGTGCATAGTGCGGCTGTGAACACAGTTCAGTTTAGTTCAGTTCAGTCGCTCAGTCCTGTCCGACTCTTTGCGACCCCGTGAATCGCAGCACGCCAGGCCAGGGATGCGTGTATCATTTTGAGTTATAATTTTGTCTAGATATATGCCCAGGAGGGGCATTGCTGAATCATATGGTAGTTCTATTTTTAGTTTTTTAAGGAACCTCCGTATTTTCTCCATAGTGGCTGCATCAACTTGCATCCCCACCAACAGTGTAGGAGGGTTCCCTTTCCACCACACCTTTGCCAGCACTTTTTTAATTTGTGGACTTTTTAATGGTGGCCATTTTGAATGGTGTGAAATAGTACCTCACTGTAGTTTTAATGTACATTTCTCTGATAATTAGTGATGTTGAGCATCTTTTCATGTGCCTTTTGGCTTCCCTGGTGGCTCAGAGGTTAAAGCGTCTGCCTCTAATCTGGGAGACCCGGGTTCGATCCTTGGGTCAGGAAGATCCCCTGGAGAAGGAAATGGTAACCCACTCCAGTATTCTTGCCTGGAGAATCCCATGGACGGAGAAGCCTGGTAGGCTACAGTCCATGGGGTCACAAAGAGTCAGACACGACTGAACGACTTCACTATACACTATATGCTTTCTTTGGGGCTTCCCCAATGGTTCAGTCAGTAAAGAATCCGCCTGCAATGCAGGAGACACAGGTTTGATCCCTGGGTCGGGAAGATCCCCTGCAAGAGGAAATAGCAACCTACTCTAGTCCTCTTGCCTGAAAAATCCCATCTACAGAGGAGCCTGGCGGGCTGCAGTCCAAAGGGTCACAAAGAGTCGGACATGACTGAGCTGCCTAAGCATGAGCACGACGTTTTCTTTGGAGAAATGTCTGTTTAGGTCTTCTGCCCGTTTTTTGATTGGGTGGTTTGTTTTTTTTTTGGTATTGAATTTTAGGAGCTGCTCACATATTTTGGAAATTAAGCCCTTGTCGTTTGCATCATTTGCAAATATTTTCTCCTGATCTGTAGGTTGTCTTTTCATTTTGTTTATGGTTTCTTCTGCTGTACAAAAGCTTGTACGTTTGATTAGGTCTTATTTGTTTATTTCTGCTTTTATTTCTATTGCCTTGGGAGACTGACCTAAGAAAACCACGGTACGATTTATGTCAGAGAATGTTTTGTCTATGTTCTTGTCTAGGAGTTTTACGGTGTCATGTCTTGCTTTGAAATCTTTAAGCCATTAAGAGTTTATTTTTGAATATGGTGTGAGGGTGTAGCCTAACTTCACTGATTTACATCCAGCTGTCCAAGTTACTCAGCACCACTAGAAGCATATAGAATTTGCCTTAATTTTTTTGCTAAATGTTCCCTAAACTATCATGTTTATAACAAGCAATAATTAAATAAAATAAATTGATTTTCTGTCTTAGAATATTAAAAAAAAAAAAAAGTCCCAAGTCCAGTGGAGTGATGGACTCAGGGGCTTTATAGGTCTCTCTAGTCCTTGGAGAGGATTGCTTCCTGAGCCACTCACGCCTCTCTCCTGGGCAGAGGTGTGGGATGGACAGAAGCTGGGCTCTGGTGTCAGACAGCACTGGGTTTGAATCAAAGCCCACCACTCACAGCTGTGTGGTCTTGGGTTTGTCACTTCTCTGGAAACTTGTCCTTATCTATAAAAATGGAGATACCACGTCCCTCATGAGGTTGTTGGTAATTACGAGACAGAAGGACCTTAGGCCAAGTCCCTGAGTCCAGCTCTTCGTGACCAGCAGCCTGTGCCCTTGATGGTGGTTCATGAAGAAGCTATTCAGTCCCTCTAGTTTGTTCACTGAAGCTTGTGTCCAGTCCCGGCTTGGGCCTTCCCATCTCTTCCGTAACTGGCCTCACCTTACCCCTGCCCGGCGTTGCAGGTGGACACTGCCTAGGCACATCTGGGCACTTAGGGCTTGAGAAGCTGGAATCCAACCTGAAGAGCCAGAAAAATTCTAACACAGGGAGGGCTCAAGAGAGGTCCCAAGAGAAGACTGAACAGATCCGGCCAGTGGACCCCAGAACCTTGGACCACTTTGCCTGTCACACCAGATGTGCCTCCCTTTGGGGACCTCCTGCCAATGTTTTCCTGTTTGGGGTCCATCAAAGGGTTTCCTCCCTGGGAGTGGAGACAGGGCTGGTGTGATCTGAAGGAGGTAGTGGGGAGCTCCCCCTAGTGGCCATCATTAAACTTGTCAAACCCGGGCCTTGGGGGGCCCCCACCAAGCCCCACTCCATCCCACCTTCAGAAAGGACAAGAGTTTTGTCCTTTCTGAGTCTGCTTTTCAAACCTGGCTACTGCCTCTTTACCCAGGGCCAGAGACCATAAACTAGAGATCCATGGTTCTAATTTACTTGGCCAGTGCAATATTGTTGAAAAATTTTATTACATACCAATACTGAAACAACATATTGGACATAAAAATCCAGCTATGTAATTTCTCTTGAAAAGTCGGAAGCTCTGGCAACACTGAACTTGGGCTTCTGCCTGGCAACAATGGTGAGGACAGTTTACAAAAGAAGCAAAAATCCCTGCCCGCATGGAGTTTATTGCCTGGTGGGGGAGGGGAGAGAGGAACAATTCAGTCCAGTTCAGTCATGTCTGACTCTTTGTGACCCCATGGACTGCAGCACGCCAGGCTTCCCTGTCCATCACCAGTTCCCAGAGCTTGCTCAAACTCATGTCCATCGAGTCGATGATGCCATCCAACCATCTCATCCTCTGTCGTCTACTCTTCCTGCCATCAATCTTTCCCAGCATTAGGGTCTTTTCTAGTGAGTCAGTTCTTCGCATCAGGTGGCCAAAACAGCTCTTAATGAAGCCAAAAATTGATGCTTTCAAATTGTGGTGCTGCAGAAGACTCTTGAGAGTCCCTTGGACCACAAGGATAGTGGAGAAAAGGCTACCCAACTGAGAACATCCTGAATTCCTGACTCATAGAAATGACTATCTTTATTTTAAGCCACTGAATATTGGAGTGATTTGTTATACAGCAAGAGATCACTAGAATAGATTCTGACTTCAAGGAACTTAAAAATGAGTTGGAAAGCCAAGAAGTGAGTGAACCTAGCCAAGTTTATTAGATAGTGCCAGCTGTCTCGGGGTGACCAAGGCCCACACTGTAAAGCACTGTCTATGTAAAGATAGTAAATACGCCACCCACTGGGGCTTCCCAGGTGGCACAGTGGCAAAGAATCTGCCTGCCAGTGCAGGAGACGCAGGAGGCCAGGGTTCCATCCCTGGATCGGAAAGATCCCCTGGAGGAAATGGCAACCCACTCCAGTATTCTTGCCTGGAATATCCTGTGGACAGAGGCGCTGCAAAGAGTTGGACACAACTGAGCACACACACACACCCACACATCCCACCTTTTCTCTCCCTCCATTCCTATACCCACTCCCTTCCTTTGCTCCTGTCTTGATTGACCTTCCCGATCCTTGATTTCTATCATAAGTTTGCAGTTCCCTGAAGGGCTGACACTTTCTCAAACTCTCAGCTGCTAGCGCCCTCAATTAACTAGCTACCTGGTCTCCCTGACTTGATTTTGAATATACTGCCAAGAGTAGAATCAAGGATGTTTAGGCCACAAATCCCTGGTTCTGGCTCCTAGTTCTTGGCAACAGTCATCACATAAATTTTCCAGCAAGAGACACATCCGCATAATTAGACCAACGATATCGCAGACTCAGACACATGCAAAGAGGGCAGGGCTGGAGAAGGGTACTATTCATCAAAACCTCATCATAAATTCAAGTTGAAGGATTGAAAAGAAACAAAACATGGACACGTCCCAAACCCAGCAGCTGGACCTCTCACTGAAATTCTGAAATCACTGCCGCTCAAATCAACATCTGGGAGAGAATAAAAAATAATAAAGATTTTAAAAGAACAGACGCTGGGCAATTACCAATTGAAGTGTGGATCAGGAATATAAATTCTCCAAGAGCCTAAAGACAGAAATATACATTGGCACTTGGGTCGTCAGACAGTGAATTTCATCTAGCTGTTGCCACCATTCTTCTTTATAATGGCTAATATTTAGTTAGCAAACGCTCTTTTCTAAGCGATGAACGTAATTATGTTCAGGTTGACATGACCTAAATTAGTGTTACTGAACTTTTACTTGTTCAGCACTGGCAGTGGAATGCAATGTCCAAAAAGATGTGGGTGCTGAGCAGTAGCCCCAAAGAACATTGGGAAGAATGTTGTATTTACATTCAGGTTTTTAAGTTTTGACTCTTCATTTATTAATTATGTGAAATTGGCACTTTTACCTGTGAAGAAATCTATCAATAGAAATAAGACTTACCTCACAGAGTTTTTATAAGGATTAAGTTAAGTAATTTATCTTTGAGGCTCCTGCCCTGATGCTTTTAGCTCCTTCACCTGTGAAATAGGAACAATATGTCTGTCACAGGGTCGAGTTATGTTATAAGGATTCCATCACTTACAATATTACTTAAGCTACTTGTAAGACAAGTAAGAAACTTACAAGACAAGTAAGACGCTTTTGGTTATAAATAACAGAAAGTGAGACACAGCAGTTTTAAAATGAAAGGTTTTGAATTGTCCTAGTTAAACAGAAGGTGGGAGGCAGGTGGTTCCAGGGTAGGATCAATAATATCAGCATGAGTCCAAGTCTTTGCTATTCATGTGACTCTCCCCTCATGGTGACAAAATGACTGCTTCAGTGCCAAGCATCACATCTTTATGCCAGATCATTCAAAGCATGAAAGGAAAGGAATATTTTCCAATGTCTCTCTTATCAAGGAGGAAACATTTCTCAGACACTTCTAATAGATTCCCTTCATATCTCATTGGTTAGAACTGGCCCATGGCTATCTCTTGCTAGGAGGGAATCTGGGGAAATGAATGTCCAGCATTTCTGAAAGCTAACATGGGAAGCCATTTCTACCAGCAAGGAAGAAAAGAGAGAATAACTTTGGAGTAGGAAATATACACTCTGAGCCTGCCAGCATAACCTGTGAGAGCACTTACTATGAGGGGACCCATTAATCAATGGAGGTAACATTTTCTTTTGAAAATTATATGATCTTTTTAAAATAAAATTGTATTTATTTTTATTTTTGGTTATGCTGGGTCTTTCTTGCTGTGAAGGCTACTCTCTAGTTGTGTTGCAAGGGCATCCCATTGCGATGGCTTTCTTTTTTGTGGAGCACAGGCTCTAGGGCATGAGAGCTTCAGTAGTTGCAGCTCACAAGCTTAGTTGCTTTGTGACATGTGGGATCTCCCCAGATCAGGGATTGAACTCATGACTTCTGCATTGGCAGGCACCTTCTTTACTACTGAGCCACCAGGGAAGCCTGGAGGTAACATTTATGGAGTACTTAAAGAAGGAAATGGCAACCTACTCCAGTACTCTTGCCTGGAAAATCCCATGGACAGAGGAACCTGATAGGCTATAGTCCACGGGGTCACAAAGAGTCGGACACGACTGAGTGATTTCACTTCTTCTACTGTATACTAGGCAACATTCAAAGTGTTTTACATGCATCATTTCATTTTGTTTCTCAACCACCCTATGAGGAGGAACTATAATTACTCTTGTTTTATAAATGTGAAAACTGAGGCATAGTAAAGTTAAACTTTCTTAAGGCTCCCCAACCCATGAGTGTTGGTGCCAAGATATTGATCTGAGTCACAGCAGGTTGAGTCTTCAGAGAAAGACCAAGGTAGATGCTCAGCTCACCTCTAACCTGGTTCTCATCCCGAGTTTAAGTGAGTTTGAGTTGTCATGTGGTTGTTTGATTACCTATTTCTTACCTTAGAGTTGATCCTGTTCGTGAACAGGAATGGATTTATTACCATTATGCTTTATGGATTTATTACCATAAAGCAATGAGATCTTTCACATTGTCCAGAAATTGCAGAAGTTACATTGTGGTGGTCAGATTTGCTGGGTCTGTGAGGTCAGCAACCCCAGTTGGCGGGGAGGGGAGGGGTAGGGGGGGTTGGGGGGATGCAGGTGCCTAGTGGGGAGTCCTGAGCCTGGGAAGACACGGCCCAGGGCACCACCAGCTGTAGACAGTCCTTCTTTAACCTCCTATTACGTGCCAGGCCTAGGCTGGCTCAGTCCCTATCATCTACAGATTTACCGACAAGTGAAAAGGAAATTAAAACAGTGTGCTGAATTCCACGATGGGGGAGTTCAGGATGTCAGAAGTACCCCTGGGAGGGGCAGGCCCAAGCAGGCTTCTAGAAGTCTTCTTATTAGGGCTTTCTTGATCTCCTGCCCTGCTTCCTCCTGCTTCTGCTGTCCTGTTCTTCACCGCAGTATACCAGCCTGCCCAAGGCAGACAGATTTGTCATCTCGAAGCAGTGTTTTCTCAACTTTTTATTACCATTATCCACCCCTTCCCAACCCCGTGAAATGTTAATACCATGGATATATTGTATGTCTGCTTATGTATTGTACACATATCTGTGCTTTATTTGTACAAAGGGTAAGATTCTTCTACCTCCTGAGAACCAATTTTTGCCCCTGGTTGAGAACATACTCCTAAAAGAATAAGCCTCCTTCCCACAGATTGGCAATACAATGGTCCTTGGCTGTGCTCCAGTGTATCTTACAGGAAGCCCTTCGATCTTCCCCGAGGGGTGTTTAGTAGAAGAGTTCTTTAATCTGGTGCTGAAAGTTAAAGGCACAGATGAAGGGTATATCTAGGGAAGTCTCTAGTCAGTGGTTGGATTAGTTACCTGTTTTTCCAGAATAATTACTCTGAAATGAAGCAACTCAAGACACACATTATCTTTCAGTTTCTGTGAATTAGGAATCCTGGTGAGACTTAGCAAGGTTCCCTGGCTCAGGGAGTCCCATAGGCTTAACCAAGATGTTGGCTCAGGCCAAAGTCATTTCAGGCTCCAATGGGGAAGGATCTATTCCCAAGCTCATTGTGTGCACTGTGTGCGTGCTCAGTCATGTCCAAGTCTTTTGCAACCCTCTGGGCTACCCGCTAGGCTCCTTTGTCCATGGGATTTTCCAGACAAAAAATACTGGAGTGGGTTGCCATTTCCTTCTCCCGGGGATCTTCTCGACCCAGGGATCGAACCCTTATCTCTTGCATCTCCTGCCTCCTAAGCCCCACCCGATGACTCTTAATAAAAAGAGGGGGAGTGAGGGTCCTCACTCCTGAGATCAGGTTACAGAAGACTGTGACATCTGTTCTGCTCCTGCCCTCTCTCTCCTGCTTGCCCTCTCCCCATCTCTCCTTGTTCCTCCCCCTCCCTGTCTTCCTCTCCTGCCCCACCTCTAACCACTGCCTCCCAGGTTATATATAAGCTGCCCGGAAGGCGGGAGCAGTGGTGCTCTTTAGGAAGGAGAGGAACTAGGTGGGCTCTGGAACTAGACGGGTGGGCCTAGCATCCCAGCCCAGCCATTGCTTGCTGTGGGACCTTGTAGGGAGTAAATTGACCTCAACCTGAGTTTTCTCTTCTCTAAGGTAATCCCTAACACACAATGAGGCTGAGAAGATGAAATGAGATACTAAAAACCCTTAGTGCAGTATCTGCTGCAGAGCTAGCATTCAGTTAATGTTCATTAATGTTATAATCAGTTCAGTTCAGCTCAGTTACTCAGTTGTGTCTGACTCTTTGCCTCCCCATGGACTGCAGCATGCCAGGCCTCCCCGTCCATCACCAATTTCCGGAGGCTACCCAAACCCATGTCCATTGAGTCAGTGATGTCATCCAACCATCTCATCCTCTGTTGTCCCCTTCTCCTCTCGCCTTCAATCTTTCCCAGCATCAGGGTCTTTTCCAATGAGACAGCTCTTTGCATTCGGTGGCCAAAGTATTGGAGTTTCAGCATCAGTTCTTTCAATGAACATTCAGGACTGATTTCCTTTAGGATGGATTGGTTGGATCTCCTTGCAGTCCAAGGGACTCTCAAGAGTCTTCTCCAACACCATAGTTCAAAAGCATCAATTCTTGGGTGCTCAGCTTTCTTTATAGTACAACTCTCACATCTATACATGACTACTGAAAAAACCATAGCCTTGACTAGACGGACCTTTGCTGGCAAAGTAATGTCTCTGCTTTTTAATATGCTATCTAGGTTGGTCATAACTTTTCTTCCAAGGAGTAAGCATCTTTTAATTTCATGGCTGCAGTCACAATCTGCAGTGATTTTGGAGCCCCCAAAAATAAAGTCTGCCACTGTTTTCCCATTTATTTGCCGTGAAGTGATGGGACCAGATGCCATGATCTTAGTTTTCTGAATGTTGAGCTTTAAGCCAACTTTTTCACTCTCCTCTTTCATGTTCATCAAGAGGCTCTTTAGTTCTTCACTTTCTGCCATAAAGGTAATGTCATCTGCATATCTGAGGTTATTGATATTTCTCCCATCAATCTTGATTCCAGCTTCTGCTTCTTCCAGCCCAGCATTTCTCATGATGTACTCTGCTGCTAAGTCGCTTCAGTCCTGTCCAACTCTGTGCGACCCAATAGACGGCAGCCCATCAGGCTCCCCCGTCCCTGGGATTCTCCAGGCAAGAGCACTGGAGTGGGTTGCCATTTCCTTTTCCAATGCGTGAAAGTGAAAAGTGAAAGTGAAGTCGCTCAGTTGTGTACGACTCTTAGAAACCCCATGGACTGCAGCCCACCAGACTCCTTCATCCATGGGATTTTCCCGGCAAGAGTATTGGAGTGGGGTGCCATCACCTTCTCTGCATATAAGTTAAATAAGCAGGGTGACAATATACAGCCTTGATATACTCCTTTGCCTATTTGGAACCAGTCTGTCGTTCCATGTCCAGTTCTAACTGTTGCTTCCTGACCTGCATTATAGGTTTCTCAAGAGGCAGGTCAGGTGGTCTGGTATTCCCATCTCTCTCAGAATCTTCCACAGTTTATTGTAATCCACACAGTCAAAGGCTTTGGCATAGTCAATAAAGCAGAAATAGATGTTTTTCTGGAACTCTCTTGCTTTCTCCATGATTCAGCAGATGTTGGCAATTTGATCTCTGGTTCCTCTGCCTTTTCTAAAACCTGCTTGAACATCTGGAAGTTCATGGTTCACGTATTGCTGAAGCCTGGCTTGGAGAATTTTGAGCATTACTTTACTAGTGTGTGAGATGAGTGCAATTGTGTAATAGTTTGAGCATTCTTTTGCATTGCCTTTCTTTGGGATTGGAACGAAAACTGACCTTTTCCGGTCCTGTGGCAACTGCTGAGTTTTCCAAATTTGCTGGCATATTGAGTGCAACAATTTCACAGCATCATCTTTCAGGATTTGAAATAGCTCAACTGGAATTTCATCACCTCCACTAGCTTTGTTTGTAGTGATGCTTTCGAAGACCCACTTGACTTCACATTCCAGGATGTTTTACCCATTAGCTCCCATTTGCTCCCATTTTACCAATTTACTCCCATTTGTCTTCCTCCAGCCCCTGACATCCCAATAATCTGCCTTCTGTCTTTTCTGGATATTTTATATAAATCAAATCACACAACAAAAAAAATTAAAATAAATAGAGAATAAAATAAGTTGATTCTTGAGATCATCTTGGCAACACATCTATGCATATTTTTGTGAATTTGATTTTTACTCCAATTATATTAAAAAATAAAACCAAAATTTCACCTTAGTATTCAATAGCCATGTAAATTTCTGTATTATCCAATAATGCTTTTTTTATTAAATAATCACTCTGGAATTATCTAAAAAAAAAGTCTAGTTAAAAAGGGAAACTATTTGAGACTTCATCAAATTCATACATTGTCTCCTGCAGTAGGCAGAATTCTGAGATGGCCTCCAATGAAGCTAGATCCTGTACAATCTCTCCTTGAGCGTTGGTAGAATTTGTGATTAGGAACAGATATCATTCCCATAATTACATGTCAAATGGGATTCTGCAGATGTAATAAAGTTCCCAAATCAGTTGATCTCAAGATAGCAAGATTATCTAAGCAGACTTTATCTGATCACATTAGCCTTTTAAATCTGGGTCTCAAGGACGGAGATGGAGGAAGTCAGAGTCTTAAAGCACAAGATGAATTCAACATGCAATTGCTGACTTGAAGACAAAGGGGACCACATAGCAAAGTATAAAGTTCCCAAATCAGTTGATCTCAAGATAGCAAGATTATCTAAGCAGACTTTGTCTGATCACATTAGCCTTTTAAATCTGGGTCTCAAGGATGGAGATGGAGGAAGTCAGAGTCTTAAAGCACAAGATGAATTCAACATGCAATTGCTGACTTGAAGACAAAGGGGACCACGTAGCAAAGAATGAATGTGGAAGTCCTTTAAGAGCTGAAAACAGTCCTTGGATGACAGCCAGCAGGGAAGCATGGACCTCAGTCATAGAAATGGAAGAAACTGAATTCTGTCAGCAGTAAGAATGAACCCGAAGACACATTTTCCTGGAGAGCATCTACACAAGAAATCAGCCCTGTAAATCATGACTTTAACTTTGTGATACCCTGAAATAGAACTAGGGATATCATGTCATACATCTGACCTACAGAGATGTGGGGTATTGTTTTACACTGCTAAATTTGCAGTACTTCATTACATGGCAATAGAAAACTAATATACGCCATGTCCTCAAAAACAAACAAAAAAAAATGATTGAGCTAATTGGCACTGAATATTCTAAATTAACAGCTTGTTTTGTTTGTTAAAATTGTCTTCTAATTTTTTAGTATCTTCAATTTTGAGAAGTATTTTCATTTTTATACCAGCTTTAACTTTTAGCTAATGTGGGAAACTATTCTGAATGTTCTTACACTATCCTGCTTTACATATTTACATATTCAAACAAGGTTTGAAATGTTCATTGATGGGGATGAAGGTAGGAGGAAATATGAGCCATGAAAATTTCTCTTCATTAAAAAATTATTCGAGCTTGCAAAAGTAATAAAGCTACATAGCTTGCTGGGACCTATAATATTAATACTAAATTTAATTCAGAAGATGAGACAAAAAGCAAACAGGAATGTAATTAAAAGCAATTTTAGGCAGCGAGAAATCACAGAGAAGATTTTTTCAGATTGGAAAAGGAATTTCATGGAGGATGATGCTTTTGAAGACACTATCATCTTCTAAACAGAGGAGTTTCCAGAAAGAGGCTTCGGGGGGAAACACTGTTTAATTGACAATAGAAGTTTTCATATTTTCAAAATATAAGAAAAAAATGCTAGTATCGGAAACCAGAGTGCTTTGCTTTTTTGGTTTCAGATGAACTGAAATGAAAGATGAATTCCTCTTTATCACTAAGTGGCTAGGACAAGCCCAGGCAACCTGCCAAGCAATGGTATAAGAGACTGATTTACATTTGCTTGGTAGGTTAGTCTTCTCCCAGTTCAACAGCATATGCTTCTATTTTGTAAAAAGGGGAGTAGTGAAAGCATTATAGAAACTTTGCAACTTCTTTCATCTAAGAAGTTTCAAGTTAAAATACACAGCAATTTATTAAATGAAGTCAAGGTTTACTTTCTGCAGATCTCAGCTTTGGGAAAAATTGCAGCATCTTACAGAGGAGCAGAAGGAGCTAAAAGGATCATCTTAATATATAATCCAAAGAAGTTGTTCAATGTATGCTACTTATATCTTGGAGCATGCATCAGAAAACTTGTTTTAGGAGATTCTCAACAGAAAGACTCTTGCCTGAGACTATGTCATTCTAACTTTTATACCTATTGCTCTGAATGCCAACACACTGCCAACATTTAGATACTTACAATGCCACATTTTTAAGAAAATTATTGCTTAATCTACTTCTCACAGAGAAGGAAAGCTATGGGGAGTAACATTAACAAACATAATGACCAAGCAATCTCTAGTAATAAGAAAAGCTATATTATACATATTCTGGTTGTCAACTAGGATTCAGCACAAAAAGAATACTGCTTATAAATTTTACAGAAGTGCTAATACCCTGCAATATCTCTTCCCTGAGTGTGTTGTACCTATAGGAGGAGTCAATACTCCTCTTATTCTACCATCTCATTTCTTTTAAATCTATAAAACAAAATATTTATCTATTATTTCATTCATTAAATAGCATCTCCACATAGCAATGAATAGGACAAAGGTTCTATTTTTATGTGGCTTATATTTTAGTTGGAGGAAAATATCAGCATGACCTTAAAGACAAATGACAAATTTAAATCTAGAAAAAGAAGGCATATATACACAGGACTTTTAGATTTAAGTAAATTTTATTCATAAAAATTGCAGTAATGGATGTGGGAATGGGTCTCTGGGATGCTCAACCAAAGATCTGGCTAATTTTATGGATAACTGATGAATTTATCAGAGATTCTGAAGTTGATGATAAGGTTCTAAATGACAGCAACTCCAATTCAGAGGTGATCCAAACTAAATGAAGTTAAAATTAAAGAAATTCCTCTAGAATAATATACCACATGCAACACAAGGATTTATCACGCTTGGCCATTATGCACTTGTATTCTCTTAGGGAGTCCAGCTCACTCATCACCATAACCTGGAGATCTACATGGGTAAGGGAGGCACTGCCACGCAGAGAGGAGGTGGGAAACTCTACAGGTAAAATTCTACAGAAGCCAGGAGGATTCTGAGATGGCTATGACCATGTCATGGCATTTAACTGGTGAAAGCAAATTGGGCATGTTTCCTGTAATAATCCACAAAGCCTATGTAGTAGTCTGAATATAGTCCTCAGACAGATTTCTTGATGATTAATGATGATGACTTTCCTAGGAGCTGAATATGCAGGCAGCCTGCTAAGGTCTTGCTTGGCACAGAAAAAGGACAACCACATTGCCTTGAAGAGAGGTTTTTTTGTGTCACGGTTTTAGAGAGTCATGGCCCTTACCCAAATCTAAGACTTGAGTCCCAAAATAAAGTATGAATGGGCAATCTCTCTGAAGGGTCTTTGGAATAACATCATGAGTATGTCTCTGGAAATGGCCTTATCCAAAGGAAATGTGCTAATACTTATTTAGAAAACTACACTCTAGGAAAGGAGAGCCATACAGACCTTGGGGGGCTGTTAGACATCAGCTCCAGACAATAATTATAATAAATTATAACCACTGGGATCCACAGTCAGAGGGGATTCCTGAGGATGTTAAATGATGGTTTTTAAGTATGATTGTTGTTTCCACTTTAGATAAATTGATTTCAAGACTGAACTTTACTTTGGGGCTAGAGATGTGAAATATCAACTTGCCTAACTCTCTCTTTTACAGGTAGAAGTTCAGGGAAGTTAAATCACTGCTTTTAAATGCAAAATAAGAATCTAAGTATTTTTTATCAGGTTCTTACCAGGTTTCTATACCACCCCAGATGCCTGGGCCCCCTGATGAGGGGATGGGATGGAAGAAACAGGAGGTTATCCAGCTTCCAAGAAACAAGTGAGAAGGGAAGGGTCATATTTTCCTCACTCTTCACTTTCTTTAAAAATTTTTATTTTATTTAAATTGGAAGAAAAAAAAAAAATTCTTGCTCCTTTTCACAGTGGCAGGGGTTGGGATTGGGGGAGTCTGACAGGAAACATTTGTGAAAAGATAATAGATGAAAATTTCCCCCAAATGGTGAAAACTATGAAGCCATAGTTACTAGCAGCACAAGAAATATGAAGAAAACATCAAAGCATAAAATAAAATTGCTTACAATAGTAAGAAAGAGCAAAACTTTTAAAAGCCAGAGGAAAAAAGACATTGTTATATACTTTAAAGTACTGAAAGACAGAAGTTATCAAACTAGAATTCTTAACCCAGAAAAAAATTACTTTCAAACATATAATTGAAATGAAGAAATTTTTCAGACGTGCAAAAGCTTAAAGAATTCAATGCTAGAAGATGTGAACTACAAGAAAATATTAAAAGGAAGCCCTTCAAATGAAGTCACTATTTTAAAGGTATTACATCCTTGTATTTATTGTTGCATTATTCGTAATAGCTAAGATGTGGAAACAACAGACAGATGAATGTGTGCTGTGTATGCTAAGTTGCGTCAGTCATGTCCAACTCTTTGTGACCCTACAGACCGTAACCAGTCAGGTTCCTCTGTCCATGGGCTTCTCCTGGCAAGAATACCAGAGTGGTTTGCCATTTCCTTCTCCAGGGGATCTTCCAGTCCCAGGGATGGAACCTGTGTCTCTTATGTCTTCTGGCAGGCAGGTTCTTTACCACTAGCACCACCAGGGAAGCCTATAGCTAGATGAATGGATAGAGAAAATGCAGAATATGTATATTCAATAGAATATTATTCAGCCATTAAAAAATGCAAATCTTACCATTTGTGAGAACGTGGTTGAAACTTGAAGGCATTATGCTAAGTGAAATAAGTCAGACAAATTCTATATAATCTCACTTATATGTAGAATCTAAATAAAATCAAACTCACAGAAAAAGTGGACTGGTAGTTGCTAGGGGTTACGATGTGGCAGAAAGAGAGATATTGATTAAAGGGTACCAGCTTCCTGGTATCAGATGATAAGTTCTGGGGATCTAATGTAAAGTGTGATGACTCAAACGTCTCCAGCCTCAAGAGACAATGTAAAAGATTTGCTCAGTGCTGCCCTTGGCGCACTTGCAACTTAGGAGCCGGGCCTTGAGGGGAAAAGGCCAGGAGACTACTGAGTTCAACTGAAAGCATTTTACTTCCTCGAAGATCTTGGCTTGTTAATTCCCTGCAGCTTTAGTTTTTCACTGATGCTTTCAATCTGTTTTTGAAGCTCTTAATCTAACATATGTAGCCATTCTCTGTGGGTACGTGAGTTTAAATCTGACACTTTTCCATGGTCATTGGTAGTTGTAAGATACACATTTACACGTGTTAAGTAAACACCGTATTTTCCTACCTGACTCTCCAAATACACTGTGTAGGACATGTTGGTGTTAGTGAACATATTAATAGTTTTACTGAGTCTGGAATAGCACTGTGAATCACATTTGTAATTTTAAAATTTCAAGTATGCACATTAAAAAAGTAAAAAAAATACAGACAAAATCGCAATAAATAATACACTTTACTTAAAGTTAAATGTATTTAAAATATTACCATTTCAACATATATGAATTCAAAATCCATTGTGTAGTTTATGTTTATAGCATATCTCAACAGTACTAGTTTCATTTCAAATAATTAAGAGTTAGCCTCATGTGACTGGTAGATACCATGTTAGAAAATGCAGGTCTGGAGGTTTCAGAATATTCAGAAGAGATGTGAAAGGCTAAAGGACAAACATATATTGTGTGTTACTTTGCCGACTAAGGTCCGTTTAGTCAAGGCTATGGTTTTTCCTGTGGTCATGTATGGATGTGAGAGTTGGACTGTGAAGAAGGCTGATCGCCGAAGAATTGATGCTTTTGAACTGTGGTGTTGGAGAAGACTCTTGAGAGTCCCTTGGACTGCAAGGAGATCCAACCAGTCCATTCTGAAGGAGATCAACCCTGGGATTTCTTTGGAAGGAATGATGCTAAAGCTG
>SJYT01002764.1:209114-245983 GCA_006410635.1 Cephalophus harveyi
AGTACTTTGGCCACCTCATGCGAAGAGTTGACTCATTGGAAAAGACTCTGATGCTGGGAGGGATTGGGGGCAGGAGGAGAAGGGGACGACCGAGGATGAGATGGCTGGATGGCATCACTGACTCGATGGACGTGAGTCTGAGTGAACTCCGGGAGATGGTGATGAACAGGGAGGCCTGGCGTGCTGCGATTCATGGGGTCGCAACGAGTCGGACACTACTGAGTGACTGAACTGAACTGAATATTGACTTGAAGTCTTGGATTGACTTCCTTGAGGAACAAATGGGCCTCTAGCTATATGAACAGTATTTTCTTCATGTAGAGTAGAAAAACTGCATATTGTTTTTAACTGCCCAGCATCAGATGCTCCTTCCTATTTTAGAGAAATAATACAAATTATATGATTCAGTAGAAGGTAGGATCCAGCTTCCTAGTAATGAATCCCAAAGGATGAAAAACTATGCACCCTGAAAGCCAAGAATCAGATGTATAACTCAGGCTCAGATAATCATATATGTACTCCAAGGACTAACTAGATTGCATACAGAAATGTAGAGGAGTCTTTCAAATGTTTCCAGAAGTGGCTTGAGAGAGGCAGAAAGAAGTCCTAGCAGTGATCTTTGGTCTTGTAGGTCATTTTCCCAGGACATTTTTTTGTTTACCAAAGTCACTGTATTATTTTTTCCTAGGCTTACTTTGCTCCTGCACATGTTCAGGCCATCAAATGATGAATCCTTGATCTCCAGGATTCTGTAGATCCATGATTTGACTTTTCAGTACAATTCAGTTGCTAAGTGGGACTTCCTGGGTGGTTCAGGGGTAAAGAATCCACCTGCCAATGCAGAAACACAAGAGATGCAGGTTTGATCCCTGGGTCAGGAAGGTTCCCTGGAGTAGGAAATGGCAACCCACTCCAGTATTTCTAGCCTGGAAAAATTCCACAAACAGAGGATCCTGGCGTGCTATAGTCCATGGGGTCACAAAGAGTCAGCGACTCTTTGCACACACACACACACACACACACACATACACACACACACACACACACACAATGCACAGCTGCTAAGTGCATAAATTTAGAGGCCAAATGGCCTGAATTTGAATCCTGCTTTTCTCACTCATTAGATATCTCGACTTTCACATATTATTTTACCCTCTCTCTCCCTCAATTTCTTTATCTCTTAAGTAGTGATGATAACTGTACCTATCTCATGGGTTGTTACAAAAATTCAATGAGACAGTTCAAACACAGGAAGTATACTTACATGTCCTTATTATGTACTGAATATTTACCTCCTGATAACTCAACTTTCACTATTATTTCAAAAGTTTACTGAAAGTCTACTGTGTACTAGGGGCACATAAAACAATACCCTTCATTTTTTTCTCCTAAAATTACCCTAACAAGAAAGGATATTTATTCCATATTCCTAAAGTTTTGGGAAGGGGTTATCTGTAACCTGGCAAGATTCTTGCAAGCCTAATATTGATATCTTTGTACTCTCAGGCTTTATCTTGAATATTATTCAAACCATATATGCTTCAAGTATGTTTCAAATTATTTACCACTGAATAATGTGTCATGTTTATTAGGTGGCTTTAAGCAGTGCCAAGTACACAGCATACAACCCTACTTTAAGAATTGTAGACAAAATAAATTAATACTAGCAGTGACCCCATGATATAGACTTTACCACTTCTGTTTCTAGATGAGGAAATTGCTTCACAGAATTTAGGTATTTTGCCTACAATTACATAGCTGGTGTGTGCCTAGTTACACATTTTATTTTGATCATGAGTTCCATTTTTACCAGACAAGGACTTCCATAAAATATTCAAAAGTGTTTAATTACTTGGCCTACAGTTCATGAGTTCTCCCATTCTGGAGCCTCTATGATATTTTTAGAAAGGTAAGCCAAGCCTCAAGGAATGCATGCCTCATAAATTTATTTCACTTCACTGACAGTACCACTTTCTGAATCTTTCATCTTCTCCATTTTTTTCCATTTCTTTTCTCAAGTCTAGTATCATAAATATTTCTGTAGCTGTAAACAACCCATTATTTAAATAGCTTTCATCTAAAAGAATTCTGGAAATTTACTCGAGGTGAAATTTCGAGGGGAAAATTATGATTAATCATTTGTAAGAATGACATTCTAAGTTCTCACACTTGCTGTGCCAGCTAAATCAAATAAGATAGGCTTTGATATAAGGCTCTTATTCTAAGGGTCACTCTTAAACTTTTCCAGGGGGCTCACGGATGGAACCAGTTCAATGATATTGATAACTGCAGGAGGGTGGAAAAAAATTCTCCCAGGAATTATGATCAAAGTCTATATGTCTAAATTTCTCTTTCTGCTAATCCAGTATATGACTTTTTTCCTAGTGTTTTTAGAACTGGCAGAGGGACTGAAATAATTATGCAACCTTACTGTCCATTAATGTCTAACCATGAACATGTGTGTATTTTTTCTCCCTTCTCTAAATCATCCTAGAGGCGTCTCATTTCACCTCGACTTAGATGTTACTCTTTGCCATTTATTTTGGAAATAATTCATTTTAAACACAAGGAATGAACTTTATTTTCCTTGCTAATGAAAAGCATCTCTATGCTGCAGATATTTCTCAGTCTGCCAATTTTTTTCACCTGCAGTGTGTGTTTGCATAAAGATCCCTTCATGAAAAACAGTCAGCTTGATTGTAGCAAAGCTTCTGTTATTGAAAAACACACCTCATATCTTTTAAGTAGGGCTGGTAACCTTCCATCTGCATCGTCTGTATTGTTACTCCAAATTGGTTCAAATACTGGTGGATTAATAATGATGAACAAGAAGTTTTGCCATTTGAAAATCAACTTCCCCAAAGAGTTCATTCACCCATTATTGAAAACACATCAAGTTTAAGAATTTAAAAATAAGGAATCAAGGTTTTAGGGGGGAGAATTAGTTTGAAAAATGTCCACATATATTCTGATTCTGAGAGAAATACACAGATTAAATAAAAGATAGAGTAAACTATCAACACTTAACAGCTGAAAATCTGATATGGAGGCTGTGGTTGTAAGTGAGGTTCACAGGCTTTGAATTACCCAATTCATGAAAGAAGAGGAAAAGTTAATTTGAATATCCAGATACTTGGACTCTCTAATGCTAATGTTAAAATAAATTATCATCAAAAGAAAACATCTGGATAACTGAGTAAATATTTTCCATCTCCAGTGGCCAAATCTTTCCCCAAAAGCCAGGTCACTGCAATCAATTGCATGCAGGACACCTATACCTAGATTCGAAGTAGTCATCATATCCTGGACACCCATTTCTCTTCTATTGTTTCTATATTCACTGTCTTGTGAAATGACATCACTATTTGTATAGTTGCTGAAGCCTGAAATTTGATTTTTTTTCTATTTTATGTCTCACATCTCCTTAATCAACAACTTCTGTGGTGTCTGCACTGTAAGTAACTCACTCACTAATCCATCCACCTCCTTGTTTCTCCACTCAGTGCCTTAGAGGGAGCCCTTGTGTAGGTCTCACACCTAGGTCCTCAGGGCAGATTCTTAGCAGGGCTCCCAATCCCCAAGGTTTTGTTTTACTTCTCCTCCAAACCATTCTCCAACCCCAACCCAGAGTGATTACTTAAAGATATACATATATATATATATATATATATTTTTTTTTTTTTTTTCAAAATCTTTAGGAGGTTCAGATAAAGAGAGGGCTTCATGATTAGGTTTATAGGCTTTATATGATTTAGCCTTCAGAGATCTCTGCAGTTGTTTCTTTGGCCACAGAGATTTTCCTTCTCCATCTGCATATCAGATGTGCTTTCTTCCTTGCCTCTGGTGGTTTTTTGTACATTTCCTTTTCAGCACATCCAATAGGTTCTCTTTGCTTGGCTCTTAGTCACCCTTTACCTCTCACATGGGTTATCACTTTCCCTGAGACCCATGTTGGAGTTATATGCCTTTCTTTTGTGCTTCAACAGCAAGATATAGTTCTCCTATTGGAATACTTGTAACACTGCATAATAATTTCCTATTCATTCCTCTGTTTTCTTAACTAAAGTAAAAATTCTCAGATGACAGGAACCACATCTTCTTATTCACTGATGTATTTCTACATCTACCTAGTGGACAGGAATATAAGAAGCATTTAACACCTATTTGTTAGACAAGTCATCCAAGAATAAATAAATATTAAGATTGCAGATAAGTATATTCCCAAAGGGGAAAAATATAAAAATGTGAAAGTATAAGAAAAGTAAAATATAAAAATATTTATTAAAAATTAGAAATGGATGAAAGGCAATAAACTAAACTGTTTCTAATCCTCTTTCCCCAGTTTTTCACATCAGTGTATATAAGGCTAGGGCAAATCATCAATGGATGTTTCATATCCCTTCCCAGGTGACTTAGTGGTAAAGAACTGGCCTGCCAGTATAGGAGACCCAAGAGATGCCAGTTCAATCTCTGGGTCAGGAAGATCCCATGCAATAGGAAATGGCAACCCACTCCAATATTACTGCATGGAAAATTCCATGGACAGAGGAGTCTGATGGGATGTAGTTCGTGGGGTTGCAGAGAGTCAGACACAACTAAGCATGCACACACACATGCATGCACACTATAAATCCATTTGGTAATTTTCTAGCCTTTTCCAATGTTAACAGAAAGTACATTTCTTTTGCTATGTTCTTAGGGAAAGGGAGAATACCCCATTAACAGATCTACCCTCTGAATTGCTCTGATAGGATCATCAGTGGGTTTACCACTATGCTTCCCCACTTTTGTCCACTTCTAATAGCCCAGAAATGGACTCTTCTGATCCTGACTTGATGTTTGATCCCATATGACCCCATTCTTGGGAGCAAATCATTGTCTTAAAACCAACAGTTGCTGGTGTGCATTAAGCATTAATAGGCTTCCCTGGTGGCTCAGACAGTAAAGAATCTGCCTGCAGTGCAAGAGACGTGGGTTCAGTCCCTGGGTTGGGAAGATCCCCTGTAGAAGGGAATGGTTATGCACTCCAGTATTCTAGCGTAGAGAACCCCATGGACAGAGGAGCCTGGCAGGCTGCAGTCCACAGGTCACAAAGAGTCAGACACGACTGAGAGACTAAGCACAACACATTAAGCATCACTATATGCCAGAAATCATCTTATTTTTTCTTCACATCCTGAGGACAAATATTGTTGTTACAGAGATGAGAAAACTGAAACTCAGAGAAGTTAAATAATGTTTTCAGTATCAAGCAATTGTTTGAATTCAAACTATCGTGCACAATAGTTCTGTGTTTTCTGAAAATTGCCACAGTCCCTCTTCCTAGATGATAAGTCTGAGGTTCTCAACAAGATTTCAAAAACTGACAGTCGCATGTTTACTTCTGGTGTTGAATTCCTGTTCTCTCTGTACTGTTATTTTCATGTGTCTCACATCCCCTATATGTTCATGGCTCTGGCCTGTGTTAACCTAAAAGTGGAATCAGTTCAGTTCAGTTCAGTCGCTCAGTCATGTCTGACTCTTTGTGACCCGATGAATTGCAGCACGCCAGGCTTCCCTGTCCATCACCAACTCCCGGAGTTCACTCAGACTCATGTCCATCCTGTCGGTGATGCCATCCAGCCATCTCATCCTCAGCCGTCCCCTTCTCCTCCTGCCCCCAATCCCTCCCAGCATCAGAGTCTTTTCCAATGAGTCAACTCTTCGCATGAGGTGGCCAAAGTACAGGAGTTTCAGCTTCAGCATCATTTCTTCCAAAGAAGAAATGTTCCAAAGAACACCCAGGGCTGATCTCCTTTAGAATGGACTTGTTGGACCTCCTTGCAGTCCAAGGGACTCCACCTCTAATTTCTCCAAAATGCCATCCACATGAGACATTTCTAGATTCAGCAGATTTTACCAAGAATTAAGGCAAAAGAAGAGGGCTACATACCAGCAAAAATCCCCCAAACTCTTTAATACTGAATATTAGACAGACCTATTTTTTAGAGTCTTGGGTTATCAGCCATTGGAAGCCATTGGAATGGTTACCAGCCATTGGAGGGACTGATGTTGAAGCTGAAACTCCAATACTTTGGCCACCTGATGCGAAGAACTGACTCATTTGAAAAGACCCTGATGCTGGGAAAGATTGAAGGCAGGAGGAGAAGGAGATGACAGCGGATGAGATGATTGGATGGCATTACCAACTCAATAGACATGAGCTTGAGTAAACTCTGGGAGTTGATGATGGAGAGGGAGGCCTGGCGTGCTGCAGTCCATGGGGTAACAAAGAGTTGGACACGACTGAGAGACTGAACTGAACTGAACTGAACTGATGCTGGGAAAGATTGAAGGCAGAAAGAGAAGGGGACGACAGAGGATGAGATGGCTGGATGGCATCACCGATTCAGTAGACATGAGTTTGAGTAAACTCCGGGAGTTGGTGATGGACAGGGAGGCCTGGGGTGCTGCAGTCCATGGGGTCACAAAGGGTCAGACACGCCTGAGAAACTGAACTGAACTGAACTGGGCTATCAGCTATCTACCAGGAATTCCTCAATAACAACAGAGAACATCTCTAGCTCCCTACTTTGTTACTGTGTGTGCTCTCTCTCTCTTTCCACCTCCGAGGAATATGGTCTGCTTTAGTGCCCTCCCATTTCTCCTAAAATTTTACTACATTTTTAGATGGAGAAATTTATCTTTTCTTTATTCCTTCTGGGATCTTTCCAGAGCATGTCCTTAGGGCACACACATCCAAAGCAGAATATCAAGGTGTTTTCCCAAACAAAGATAGCTTTCTCCCCAGCAGCAACTCTGAGCCAGCTGTTAACATTACAATCCTACTTATCCTGCCACTTTTACTTAAAGAGTAAATCAATGAAGGTGCTTGGGGAATTAACTTCTCCAGGGAAAGGTATATGTAGCATGACAGAAAGATGGTCATAATATAATTTTTTCTTAAAGGCTTTGATTATATTGATATATGTAATTCAGTGGCCCCAGTGCATAGCACCTCATTAGAGAAAACTTGACTGACTGAAGTGGTAACACATATTTATTTCTACTCATTGTATATTCATGCTGTATTCACAAACACTCTGCTCCCTCCAAACCTGGATCATTTCTCAAAGCAAACTTTCACATCTCTTCTTTCCCCCTTAGAGTAGGTAGGTTCTTTACTTATTGTCCTAAATGTATTCATTTGCTTCCACAAACATGTTGGGTGATCCTCTGAATATGGACTAATGAATAGGAAATGAGATGATGACAGGAAGATCCACCCAAGTCCTTGACTCCTTATAGAAGTCTTGCTAATTGTTTAAGTGGGTTTGTTTCTCCAAACAAGAACTCTCTGATTTATCTATTTGTTGTGCCTCGGCATGTCAACTGTATTGTTGCTCCCACAGTTGAAATCTAAAATATTTGAAAACACGTCGGTCACAGTCTGAATAAACATATCTTGATGCAGAGCCCACTATGGGCAAAGCATTATGCAAGGAGCTTGAAAGAAATGCCAAAGAGGGAGTAAATCAAGTAGCTCTTCTGTTTGAAGAGACATGGATACCAGGGAAAGCAAGAGAACAAAAATAAAGATTTATGGGAGTTATGTTTACCTGGATATGGACACCTATTTCAGTCTCTTATATGTATAGATATGTATCCATGCACTTTTGTAACTATACATATGATAGCTAATCAGACATCTGACTCTCAATCTCGTGCCACATCCAGGCAGTAACGTTGAACTGCCTTTTGCTCTATTTCCTGCCTATGTGATGCATGTACCATTGACTCTACTTCCAGAGTCCTTCACAATGACCCATTCTTAGAGTAATTCTCTCCTATCCTTTAATACTCTTCCTTGGACTCAAATCCTCTAAGAAACCTGAGGAAATACACTGACACACAGGCACATTAGTCTTGAGTCATACCCAGAGATGTCAGATTAGATTTTTTAAAATGATCTTCAGTTTACTGAAATGGTTAGTGAAGATCTACATGTTTTCCTAATAAAGCCACCTTTGTTAGCTTCCATAGTAAGCATCTGTGAAAATGTCTCTTCTGCAATTCTTTCCCAGAGTCTCTCTTGCTGATGACAGCTCCCTCTAGAACTCACCCTCTGGGGATACTCCCCTGCAATTACCAAACGGGTTCCAAGAAGGAAATGGAGAGGCAGGGTTACACACTTCTGTGAAAGCAATGGTGGAATGCAAGACTGAAATAATGTGTTTCTCACTTTTTTCATGCCATGTGATACTGACACACAAGCACCTCATTAGAGAAAACTAGACTGACTGAAGTGGTAACACATATTTATTTCTACTCATTATATATTCATGCTGTATTCACAAGCACTCTGCTCCCTCCAAACCTGGATCACCTCTCAAAGCGAGCTTTCATATCTTTTCTTTCCCCGCTTAGAGTACGGAGAATGTCACACACATGAATGTCAATTGCTGGGGGAGTTTCAAAGATTGTAAGTTTTTATTTTTTCCCTCTCTGCCATGTAGCAAAAGGAGAACCACACTGTATGGACTCATGGTATCGTCCCTCAACTTAGCTATTGCTGGAAGTTTGCAGTAAGAGATAAACATGTCCTGATTTCTTCCCAATACATGGCACTCCTTATTTTTTGCTTCATTTTAGGTTCTTAAAATCTAGTCTTGAAAAATCTCCTTTTGGTATATCAGCTTCTTCCAATGAGAGCCATATCATAAACTAACATAAATAATCCATAATTTGAGGATGTAAATCCACCTAAGCACACAGCTTACTCTCAGCTTAGTCTGTTCTTGATGGCCATCAGGTTTGACATTTATGCAAAATGATGTGCATGCAGGTACTGTACAAACAAATGCTGAGAGGCTTCCTGAAGTACTGAAGTTTCTGAAGCAATGTAATAGCTCAAAAGCATACTTCCCACAATGTCTCCTGTACACACACACACACACAGACACCCACACCAAAACCAGAGTTCAAATAACAAAGCTGGCATTGTATGTATCTGCCTTATTCAAATACTATCTGCAGCCCAGTTTCTCAAATTACTCTGCTTCCTACAGAACTAATTTTAAAATGAATCCCCCACTGACTTCAAGGGACTGGGCTTTCATCTTTTTAGGATGGTGATGAAGGCTAAAAATGTGTGCTTGGTACCCCAGAACATTGAAGAATGAATTCTGTGTCAGCCAAGCCCAGAAGTGCTGAAACAGACCCGATTCTTCCCCGGGTGTTGACTGTTAATCCCTGTGAAATCTTTCAAAAGGTCTTAAGCAATAAGCTAAGAGAAAATGAGCCCTCGGAAAAACACCCTTCTTTGGATTGACTTCATATCAGAATTCCATAGTCATATCAGAAATGAGACTGCTCAATATACAGTTCCTTTTGTGCTATGAATCAAGAATGGTTTTTCCTTGTTTTTTTTTTTTTTTTTTAAATCTCAAATTCATTTTGTACAAGGAATGCAATTCAACTGCAGCATTACAGGAAACAACAAAGGAAGCTGCTCTCAACAGCATTTCAGCATCCTGGAATATAATAAACCCTAAACAACTTCCAGGAAATTAAGGTTCTTTTAAATGCTGAATAAAATGGAGAAAAAAATCTTGAGGAGAAAACACATATACATGCACAAAGGAAATTAATTATGTTATAACTACTGCTCAGCTGCTCCAGAAACTTGAAGGTACACTGCTTTCTTCTTTGTTGATCAGATATAATCTGATTATGCTCCTTGCTTGAAGTATCTCTGGTCCCTCCATCTCCAAAAATAAATTCTCATTGAAGTATGACATTTCCATATCTACTGGCTAATTACTTTAAGAATGGGATTTGTCTTGTACAGTTGGCCTAATCCTTTTACTCATGTAGATAAGATCACAGTTGGGGGGGTATCGACAGAATAAATTTCTGCCAGAGAATAATCTATCAGGATTCTTTACTGTGTCAGTCTTTCCTCTCTCATGCTAATATTCTGATGAGGCATCAGTGGAAAAAGCTTTATTCATTTGCTCAAATATCTTTCCTTATTCACTCTACTCCATTCTTGCTTCATCGGCTTTTTCTCAGATTTGCATCTCCATTCATCTCATCTATTTCTCTTCAGAAATTTGTCGTTTCCTCTTTTCTGCCTTTGACTCAAGCTTTTTTTTTCATATCATTTCTCATAACTCTAAGAAAATTAACTCAAAGATAGTCACTTAGGTCAGATTCTAACCTAAAGATTAAAGTCTAACAGAAAGACTAAATCTAACTAAAAGACTAAAGGCTTTAGTTTACTTGACCTCCTTTTGTCCCAATCTGGCCATATCACACTAATGAATATTAACTTGGACTTTAAAATATTTGAATTATTTTCACATCAGTAATTATAATATTTAACATTCGTTAAAGACATGCTATTATTTTTTCAATTTTATAGAGATATACCCAAGCAGACACAAATAACAAAGAGTAAAGGAGAGATTTGAACCCTTGTGCATTTTGGTTTCAAAGTTTATTGGTACATTGCATCACAGTGCCCCATTCAATCAAAAGCTTCTTAAACCACTACCCCTACAGAAATATTAGTGAGCATAATATTCCTGAGCAATAGAAAAATTCTATCCTATCAGTAGGGAGACATCAGTGGAGTAGACAGAGGATTCAAAAATTTGTGGTTCTGAATGTCATTGTCTCATATAAGGAATCAGAACTTAACCAGGACAGATGATCCTATTCATAATTTTAATTTCATAAAAAATTCATTGTTTATTAAAATCAATTAGGTAGTCTGTCCTTCTTGCCAAAAGCAGATAATTCAGATGATACAACAGTTCTTTTAGGGTGACTTGTCATATCAGCAGGAAGTCCTTTCACATTAGATGTTAAAACACAGGCACTTCCTTGAGATAGCTGTGGAATGAATTGCTTTCCAAAGGGTTTTGCATAATTTTAATTTGCCTTTTTATTGCTATTAATGGACCATCTGCACCTGTTATTTTCTATGAAATTTAAAAAGAACATACTGAGCAAATCTTGCAATTTAAAATGCTGAAATGTAATTAAATAAGCCATGTCAAGTAGAATGAGAATTATATTAATAAGTTCTAGAAATCAGTAAACACAAAGATTTAATATTTAGAGTATACATTCAAAAACTTGAACTAGAGAAAACTAATTTGGGTCTGCTCTCTAATTGTTAAGCCTTTTTTTTTAATTTATGCTCAATTTCTGAAGCATGAAGAAACAAAAAGAATAAAAATGTTTAATTCCAAATGAAATGTTTTTCCTTCCACCTGGATTAAAGTTAGAAATCAGGAATAATTCAAATTATATGAACTAATCTAAATTATCAACTGATTGTAGTTCACTGAGAGATTTGATGGCATTTTAGAGAGAATTTTATGGTATAATTGAAATCTTAAGTGAGGAACTGTGATTCTTTGCATTATATCATAATTCTAATTCATACTTTTTTTTTTTAGTTTTAGCATATTTCCCCTGTATTTAGGGACAGTTTTCAACATTCATATAGTCATCCACATCTAACAGTCATTCATAATCTATAGCCTGAACTTAATCACGTGGCCACCCTAGTTCCTCGCGCTGTCAGGAAACCTGATCTCTTTCTGTGTATCATTTTGTCTAGCCTTGTACCTACAACATTCATGGACTGCTAAAGGAGATAAAAGCAGAAGAGACAGTGGGGGGTTGCTGACAAAATTCTGCCCCTTGGTATATCCTTTTGCTGGACACACAGAACATATTCATCATCCTTAGTAGAGTCACCTATGGCTCGTGGATTTTCCACATCTAGTTTGAAGCCCATAATCTCTTAAGTTCTATCCTCTTCTTGTGATCCCTAATTATAAATCAACTAAGAGACAAGATATTTTCCTCACTCAGGCTCGTCATCTAATACTCAATAATGGAATAAAAAATCATGCATTCATGAAGATAAAAATAGAAAACATAAAGCACATTAGTGGTCCATAACTGCTAGATCCTAGTGTGTAGGAACTTTGAAATATATTGCTTAGCTCTCCCTGCTTCTTTTTGGATCACTCTCTTGGTCATTTTCTTTCATAACATCTGGATCCCTCTTGAAGTCTTCCCTTGAATGTTATACACTGTGATTTTGGCTAAAACCAAAGTATGTTTTGGAGGGTATGCTTTCTTTGTAGGCTATATAANCTCTCCCTGCTTCTTTTTGGATCACTCTCTTGGTCATTTTCTTTCATAACATCTGGATCCCTCTTGAAGTCTTCCCTTGAATGTTATACACTGTGATTTTGGCTAAAACCAAAGTATGTTTTGGAGAGTATGCTTTCTTTGTAGGCTATATAATTTACATCTTTGGCTGATGCACACTTGGGAACCTAAGGTCTTGCTTGTTGGACAATCTTGTGGCTTTTTTTTTTTTAAGCTATATTCATTCCCCTCAAATTTAGTGAAGCTTCTATTTGTTTTCCAATCAGATTCCATATAAAAATTATGATACTTAATGATCTTTCCTGAATAGTCCCAGACTTGAAGATTCCACACTCTGGTTTCTGTTCTAAGGACTATCTTTCTGAGATAGTTTATAGGTTGTAGTGAGAAGCTACTGCGACTTTATCTGACCTATGCAAGTGGTCAGAGCTCCTATTATCTGGCTATGAAATACAAATGGGAGGTTATTGAGAAGAGCTCTGAGCAAGTCTTAGTCTGCTCACATTAGCATAACAAAAACACCATAGATTAGGGGGGCTTAAACTAAAAACATCTATTTCTCACAGTTCTGGAAAGTGAGAAATTAAAAATCAAGGCACCAGCAGATTCGGTGTTTTGTAAGAGCATACTGGTTTATAGACAGCGATCTTCTTAAGTCATCATATGACAGAGGGAGAAAAGGGGCTCTCTGATGGTCTCTTTTTTCATTGTCTAGGGTGCCATTCTCTAGACAATGATTTTGGCAATCATTTCTCAAAGACCTCCTTCCCCTCTGACAATCCTATCACACTGAGGATTAGGTTTCAATATACAGATTTTGGAGGGAACCAAACATTGCAAAGTCTTAACTTCTGCTATGTATCTTCTTTTGCATACAAACAAAGGATTTGCCTTTTTAAAAAGTATATCTATATGTGGTCAAGTTAATGCTTAGAGTTCTGTCAGAGACTCTCTTACCAAGGTCTATTCCTTTTCATCTCTACTCGAACACTGGCAATCCTTATTCAAGCTTTTCTTTCTGTATTTCTTGATACTTTTAAGTATCAAAAGGCAGCTAATATAGACAAACATTTAGCCTTTTCCTAATCTCCCTTACTGCAACCGAATTTGAAGGTATGACCTTTATTCTTTATTAAAATTGATAGTTTTACTAAATAGGCTGCCATGCCATCACAAAAGTCATTAGCTTTCCAAGCTGCAAGATTTGTGTCCTTGTAGTCTTCACCTCAAAGGCTAAAACAATGCTACATTTTTTTTTTGTACGGCAGCACACTTTTTTTTTGTTTTTGTTAACTACTTTTTTTTGTTTCGTTTTATTATTTATTTTTATTTTTATTTTTTTTACTTTACAATACTATATTGGTTTTGCCATACATTGACATGAATCCACCACAGGTGCACATGAGTTTGCAACCCTGAACCCCGCTCCCACCACCCTCCCCATATCATCTCTCTGGGTCATCCCAGTGCACCAGCCCCAAGCATCCTGTATCCTGTATCGAACCTAGACTAGCGATTTGTTTCTTACATGATAGTATACATGTTTCAATGCCATTCTCCCAAATCATCCCACCCTCTCCCTCTCCCTCAGAGTCCAAAAGTCTGTTCTTTACATCTGTGTCTCTTTTGCTGTCTTGCACACAGGGTTATCATTACCATCTTTCTAAATTCCATATATATGTGTTAGTATACTGTAT
Organism: Cephalophus harveyi; assembly: GCA_006410635.1. Taxonomy (NCBI): domain Eukaryota; kingdom Metazoa; phylum Chordata; class Mammalia; order Artiodactyla; family Bovidae; genus Cephalophus; species Cephalophus harveyi. The sequence continues at coordinate 222,989 of SJYT01002764.1, forward strand.
TGGTGTTTTTCTTTCTGGCTTACTTCACTCTGTATAATCGGCTCCAGTTTCATCCACCTCATTAGAACTGATTCAAATGTCTTCTTTTTAATGGCTGAGTAATACTCCATTGTGTATATGTACCACAGCTTTCTTATCCATTCGTCTGCCGATGGACATCTAGGTTGCTTCCATGTCCTGCCTATTATAAACAGTGCTGTGATGAACATTGGGGTACACGTGTCTCTTTCAGTTCTGGTTTCCTCGGTGTGTATGCCCAGCAGTGGGATTGCTGGGTCATAAGGCAGTTCTATTTGCAGTTTTTTAAGGCATCTCCACACTGTTCTCCATAGTGGCTGTACTAGTTTGCATTCCCACCAACAGTGTAAGAGGGTTCCGTTTTCTCCACACCCTCTCCAGCATTTATTGCTTGTAGACTTTTGGATCGCAGCCATTCTGACTGGTGTGAAATGGTATCTCATTGTGGTCTTGATTTGCATTTCTCTGATAATGAGTGATGTTGAGCATCTTTTCATGTGTTTGTTAGCCATCCGTATGTCTTCTTTGGAGAAATGTCTGTTTAGTTCTTTGGCCCATTTTTTGATTGGGTCGTTTATTTTTCTGGAATTGAGCTGCATGAGTTGCTTGTATATTTTTGAGATTAGTTGTTTGTCAGTTGCTTCGTTTGCTATTGTTTTCTCCCATTCAGAAGGCTGTCTTTTTACCTTGCTTATAGTTTCCTTTGTTGTGCAGAAGCTTTTAATTTTAATTAGATCCCATTTGTTTATTTTTGCTTTTATTTCCAGTATTCTGGGAGGTGGATCATAGAGGATCCTGCTGTGATTTATGTCGGAAAGTGTTTTGCCTATGTTCTCCTCTAGGAGTTTTATAGTTTCTGGTCTTACGTTTAGATCTTTAATCCATTTTGAGTTTATTTTTGTGTGTGGTGTTAGAAAGTGATCTAGTTTCATTCTTCTACAAGTGGTTGACCAGTTTTCCCAGCACCACTTGTTAAAGAGATTGTCTTTACTCCATTGTATATTCTTGCCTCCTTTGTCGAAGATAAGGTGTCCATAGGTGTGTGGATTTATCTCTGGGCTTTCTATTTTGTTCCATTGATCTATATTTCTGTCTTTGTGCCAGTACCATACTGTCTTGATGACTGTGGCTTTGTAGTAGAGCCTGAAGTCAGGCAGGTTGATTCCTCCAGTTCCATTCTTCTTTCTCAAGATTGCTTTGGCTATTCGAGGTTTTTTGTATTTCCATACAAATCTTGAAATTATTTGTTCTAGTTCTGTGAAAAATACCGCTGGTAGCTTGATAGGGATTGCATTGAATCTATAGATTGCTTTGGGTAGTATACTCATTTTCACTATATTGATTCTTCCAATCCATGAACATGGTATATTTCTCCATCTATTAGTGTCCTCTTTGATTTCTTTCACCAGTGTTTTATAGTTTTCTATATATAGGTCTTTAGTTTCTTTAGGTAGATATATTCCTAAGTATTTTATTCTTTTCATTGCAATGGTGAATGGAATTGTTTCCTTAATTTCTTTTTCTACTTTCTCAGTATTAGTATATAGGAATGCAAGGGTTTTCTGTGTGTTGATTTTATATCCTGCAACTTTACTATATTCATTGTAGTTTTATTAATTTTCTGGTGGAGTCTTTAGGGTTTTCTATGTAGAGGATCATGTCATCTGCGAACAGTGAGAGTTTGACTTCTTCTTTTCCAATTTGGATTCCTTTTCTTTCTTTTTCTGCCCTGATTGCTGTGGCCAAAACTTCCAGAACTATGTTGAATAGTAGTGGTGAAAGTGGGCACCCTTGTCTCATTCCTAACTTTACGGGAAATGCTTTCAGTTTTTCACCATTGAGGATAATGTTTGCTGTGAGTTTGTCATATATAGCTTTTATTATGTTGAGGTATGTTCCTTCTATTCCTGCTTTATGGAGAGTTTTTTTTTTTTTTATCATAAATGGATGCTGAATTTTGTCAAAGGCTTTCTCTGCATCTATTGAGATAATCATATGGCAGCACACTTCTTATGACATCAATTTCTTTATTAACTAAGGCATAGGCTGGAGATTTATTACAAAGAAACCTCAAAATACAAGATCTTGAATTACATAGAAGAATAGACTCTCTTATTAATCTGTGATCAGGTGGCTATACCATCATCAAAATATGGCTTCCATATTTGGGTCTAAGATCTGCTCTAGGGGATGTTCTTGGCCAAGAATAGGAAAAATAAGGATGTATTGGGACAGCAACTTTATCTTCAAAGAAATAATCTAGAAATTGCACATATATTTTTCAGTTCCCCCCATTACCCCAAACACAGTTGCTGACTGCAAGGGAGAATAGGAAATACAGTCTTTAGTTAAATGGCCATGTGTCCTGCTCACCAAATTAAATTTTTTAAGACTTGGAAAAATGGGGAATGGATACTAAGGAACATAGCTTCTCTTCCACCTTTTTTTTTTTTTTTTTTTGAGAAAAGTAACATAACACAGATCTTTCTAAGACCTAACCAATATTCTCATTGAATCTAGTAAATACATTAAGAATTTCCATTAATATATGAAGTGGCATGACCATGAGGTGTCAGGCAGTAGTACTGCTGCTTCTGCTCAGTCATGTCTGACTGCAACCACATGGATGGTAGCCTGCCAGGCTTTGCTGTCCATGAGAATTTTCCAGGCAAGAATACTGGAGTGGGTTGCCATTTCCTTCTCCAGAGGATCTTCTTGACCCTGGGACTGAACCTGGGTCTCTTGTGTCTCCTGCATTGGCAGGCAGATTCTTTGCCACTGGTGCTACCTGGGAAGCCCCAATTAATATAACTCATTCCTAATGTGGAAAAGATATTTATTCCCTTTTTAATGAGGAAAGACTGCATATTCCAATCAATGATTTAATATAGATATTAAGATTGATTCTTCATTGACACATTTTAGTTTTATAGTTTGGCCTTTTTTTGGTCTACAGATAAAAAGTATTTGCAAAATATTTGCCAATATTAAGATCTTAACTTTTTTTTTTTTTGGTCCTGTCCAATTATTTGCAGACACAGAAAATTCCAAACAAATAATCTTCAAAAAGATCTATATTATTTGATTACAGAGGAACATCTTATTGAACAATTATTAAAGTAGCTAGTGATTCCTATTCTCATTAACCATTCTTTCTAAATTTAATGTAACCATGATATGTACTAATTCATTTAAAATGTTTCTTTTAAGTTCATCTTCATTTCTAGGTTTAGTCAAAAGCTTTAAGCCATTTGAACTCAAATTTCTATCTCTGCGAATCAGGTTTCCTAAGGACTTGTTTCTCTCACATAAACAATTTTTATTAGCCTCTCAAAGAAGTGACACTTCTAGACTGTGTCCTTCACTTATTCGCTTAGTCTTTTGTATGATTCTCACTGACCCTGTTAAAGATGCATTCTGTACAGCCCTGGGCTTCTGCAAAGGTGCCAATGCTGGACAGAGGCAGAAATTAGATTTTCCTGGGCTCTGATCTCTCCCAAACCACTTTAGAGATAAAAGTTCAACACTTACCTTTGTTGTATATCAGAGCTATGCTTAAGATTTTCTTTGGGAAAAAGTTCTCCAGCTTAAAATGCATTTATAAATCAGAAAATTCTAAAGTTCTATGCCATTTTATTTTCAATTTCCTACAATTACAGCCATCTCATGAAAAAAATTAGAAGAAAATAAAAAAGTCAAATGGAAAATAAAAAAGCCAAATGTTAAGGGCTCCAATTATTCCCTGCTAGTCTTCTCCAAACAAAAACATAGTTGATTTTCCATTTTATTCTTTGAGAGTGAAATATAAAAACAAATGAGTAATATCCCATATCTCTCTTTCTGAAAATGTTTTGTATAAATAAGCCATTCTTATTTGATCAGATAGGTAATAAGACCAGAGGAGACAGGGTAATATTTGTTTTGGCATCATGACCACTGACAAATGTCTAATCGCAATAGAAAAGACTTATTAATTACAATGGAATAGTTAATAGCCACTAAGTAATTTCTAGGTCCTCTACTAAGTTGATTCCTTGATTTATTTCTTATCTAGAGTTTCCTAAAAACATTGTTTAAATATTATATTTTCCCATATAACAATTTTATATTTTTCTAGCCTTGTAATATCAATTTAATCCATCCCATTGAGGAGCTTTTTATGGGAATGTCACCATTTGACCTTTATTATTTTAGTGTATCACTGTAATGAATAAAGAGTTAAAAGCAGATCAGTGCCTTACTGAGTTTTATCTCAAGCTCAAATCCTGAAAAGAAGCAATGCACATTTTATTCACATTTGATCTATAGCATGCTTCTCTCATGAGCATGCATTATGACATTTTCTTCTTGGCTCATATCTTCTGGGCAAGGAGAGAGGTGTTAAGGAAATAAAAAGCTTACCCTTTTGAAGTTTTAGAGCATTTACTTTAAGAAAAAGGGAGTCAAGTTAAATAAATAATATTTTCTTTAGTATTTATGTGTAGGTGGAGGCAGTGTGTGAGAGGGAAAGAGTATTAGGCAGAGAGGCAGGACCTTGGTGTCACATTTTCAGATTTGTCAGTGATGGAACCTCAGTTTAATCACATCTAAAGTGTCAGGTTAGACTAGGATAATCCATTTTGGATTTCCAAGTCCAAATCATTCCCACACATAATTTTACTGGGAAAGATTATCAAATTTATTCATATATTTATAATCAGTTCTCAAATGAATATATTTTAGATCTAATTTTTAAAATTGTTATGAAAGTACAAAATTGGAAAAAAGTCTGAGTACCTTAAGGTAACTCACCTTTAATATATACTGAGCATTTACAATTTTAGTTATGTTTATCTTTAAATACTAAAATATCACCATTTGTACTTAGCCAAGTCCACCAAAGGAAAGCAACATTTCTACAGCTTTTCTTTCTAAACAGTAGCTTTAGAAAAAGAAGTTAGTTAAAGTCACAGTTGTTTGAGAGTGGTCATATTTTGCTTTGTTTTGTTCTATTGAAAGAGTTTTAAAGGAGAACTGGAGACTTAATTTTACATATTAATAATGCTATTTGTGCCAATTATATTTTTAAAGTAATGTGTAAATGCTTTTAAATCTATAAGGGTCATTTTCTGTTTTAGGATGGGTCTTGCTGGTTAAATAACTTTAAATTTGTTTTTCTTTAATCTTCAGAGGAGGATTATTTAAGATTGTTTAATCATGGTTTTTCTAGATGCTCACAATAAAGAGATATATTTTCAAACTCAACCAATGCATCTTTCCATAATGCTCTGAAGAGCATTTGTTCTTTAAAAATTCGAATTTCCAAAACATTCTTAAAGATAATAGGTCAATTTGCATGATCAAAACACTTAATCCCTGTTTTGTTTAATTCTTTGATCTCTGAAGATTTCAATACTTGTCCAAATTCCAACTAGATTTAGGAAATACAATATGAGACATACAAAAAAAAAAAAAAAATCTTAGGAGTGATGAAGACACCAGAAAGTATTTCTTTTTGGCAAGCTGTAGAATCTCATTCACTTCTGTTTCCAAAGAGCCTTTTAAAAAAACATTGTTTAGATTGTATTTGAAGGCAGAATTGTTCAAATTTTATCCATAGGCACAAAATTTTAAATTGTCCCCTTTGCTAAGATGTCATAGAGAAGTGATACATAAAAATAGACAACATTCTATGCAAAGTTAAAAAATGTTATGATTCTTCCATCAGATTTTTATGATTTGTTCTTTCTTCTATCTTATAATCTTCTAATATAATTGCAATCTTGCTATTTGCACTGTTCCTTTGGAGTTTTCCTTTCACACTCAGGCCTCCAAACTTTCTAGAGTGGGACTTTGGTTCTTCGGAAATCCATGTTAAGAATACCCTTTGTGAACACCAATTAAAATATGAGAAGGAACAGACTGACTAAAAGAAGCTTAAATTACAGCTGGTGGGAATTAGATGAAACAAAGAAAATATCTTTAATGTTAAGTTTGGTTAGTCTTTGTAATAGGTTTTAAGGGATATGTCACTTTTTAAATAGTATTTCAGCAAATCTTGGGAAAATGGCCTTAGATATTCCACATTTTTATCAGGAAATAATAAATATTAATGAATGAATGCCCCAATTACTTTCATTTATTCAAAGTCCACTTTAATTTGCACCCAGTTAATGTGAATGCTATTTCAAACTGTCATTGCATCACTACTGGGAGCAGTAACATGTCTGGACCCATGACAAGATGGTCTGTATAAATCTTGTTCATTCTGCCTTTGAAAGTTACAATCAATTTCTATGGTAACTACATCTCGAAGGCTTTATTCTTAGCAAATTACATATCTAACACTCAGTATACTAGGCAATGTCATTTTGTATATTACACAGTATTAAATAAACAACTCAGTACACTAGATATCCATAAGTAAAGATATTTCCAGATTTTAAAAACATACTGAGAGAATTGCAGGTTAATTGAGTGAAGGAAGAAGACCAATAATCAGAAAAATAAATCATGATGTCAGACCCAGAAAAATGTAAAGACTATTTACTTCATATGAAATTGGTCAAGTAAGTAGCTCAAAAATAAATCTCTAAGTAATACAAAGTTATAAGATGCATTTCTATGGTGCTGAAAGTTAAATACTTACAAAACAATGTATACAGTAATATAGTAGAACATGTTTTTATTCTTCTCATGCCTCATGAAAGAAAGACTATATAGTATTATGATTTAAAGTTTGTGAAACTTCTTTCTCTCCTTAAATTGTGAACCCTCTTTTGTAGATAACAAGCTACAGAAATGTCTATTATATAGCTAATATGTATCAGCTAACCTTATGAAATGGCCATTATTTGACTACTTTTGATTTAAAAAGTAGCATTTAATATGGATCCACCTAATCAAGCAAGTCTTGACAAGGTTATTGTATTAATATCCTAGGACTGCTGCAACAAAGTACTCCTGGAAGGCAAGTAGGACAGAAAACGTGAAAGGACCTGTGTATGTGCCTGTTAATTTGAGTACTTTAAACTATGATACATGAAAAAAATGTCCTCATTAAAAATGTCATTATTGTCAGAAACGTTTTCTAATTACTTGAAACATTCCAGAATAAGCTGAGAACTTTACATTGTTATCATCCCTGATTTTTGGAATACTTCAATCAGGAAAACATAAGTCTTGGGAACTGCTAAGGGATCATTGGCAGATCCTCATTATTCAGCATGTGTCCCTGATGGTAAAAGGATCACTAACAAAAGTCTTCAGCCTGGCAGGGGCTTTTCCACTAAAGGAGAAGCAGTGTGACTAATATGTAGATATCTTGTCAAAGCTTTTCTGTGCAGAGTACCAGGAGGAAACAAACTACAAGTAAACTATAATTTGTTGTGTCTATATGAGTTGATGGGTACTAACTAAGCATACCTATATGCAGGTCAGGAAGCAACAGTTAGAACTGCACATGGAACAACAGACTGGTTCCAAATAGGAAAAGGAGTAAGTCAAGGCTGTATATTGTCACCCTGCTTATTTAACTTCTATGCAGAGTACATCACGAGAAATGCTGGCCTGGAAGAAGCACAAGCTGGAATCAAGATTGCCGGGAGAAATATCAGTAATCTCAGATATGCAGATGACACCACCCTTATGGCAGAAAGTGAAGAGGAACTAAAAAGCCTCTTGATGAAAGTGAAAGAAGAGAGTGAAAAGTTGGCTTAAAGCTCAACATTCAGAAAACTAAGACCATGGCATCTGGTCCCATCACTTCATGGGAAATAGATGGGGAAACAATGGAAACAGTGTCAGATTTTATTTTGGGGGGCTCCAAAATCACTGCAGATGGTGATTGCAGCCTGAAATTAAAAGACACTTACTCCTTGGAAGGAAAGTTATGACCAACCTAGATAGCATACTGAAAAGCAGAGACATTACTTTGCCAACAAAGGTCTGTCTAGTCAAGGCTATGGTTTTTCCAGTGGTCATGTATGGACGTGTGAGTTGGACTGTGAAGAAAGCTGAGCACCAAAGAACTGATGCTTTTGAGCTGTCGTGTTGGAGAAGACTCTTTAGAGTCCCTTGGACTGCAAGGAGATCCAACCAGTCCATCCTAAAGGAGATCAGTACTGGGTGTTCATTGGAAGGACTGATGCTGAGGCTGAAGCTCCAGTACTTTGGCCACCTCATGCGAAGAGTTGACTCATTGGAAAAGACTCTGATGCTGGGAGAGACTGGGGGCAGGAGAAGAAGGGGACGACAGAGGATGACATGGCTGGATGGCATCACCGACTCGATGGACATGAGTTTGAGTGAACTCTGAGAGTTGGTGATAGACAGGGAGGCCTGGCATGCTGTGATTCATGGGGTCGCAAAGAGTTGGACATGACTGGGTGACTGAACTGAACTGAACATACTGCAGTAATACTTTCATAATACATGTAAGTCAAAGCATCATGCTATACACTTTATACAGTGATGTATGTCAATTATATATTCATGAAAATGAGAAAAATAAATTTCACATATGATCACATGACTCATCTATCCAGTCATTTAAGCAAATGCTCAGCAGTGAAAAAGGCCATGGACTTTGGTTTGAATTTGAATCTTGGCCTTGGGATTCATTAGTTTGGTTAAGTTACTTAACTTCTCTAAGTTTCATTTCACGCACTTTTAAGAGGGGCACGAGAAATGTAATTCAAATGATTCTTAAGCAATTAAGTCATTTTATAAGATGTAAAACATTTCATTCAGTTCTTGGCACATAAAATATACTCAGTATGAGGCAGCTCTTATTATAAAATACAGAAAAGCTTTCATCTGAAAATCCAAACTTTAACATAGTATTTATCCATTAGAGCTGTTTCCCAAAATATGTATTAGAATAATACTAATTTTGAAAGATAAAAGGTATGAGGTTAAATAAACTTGAGAAAGTACTCACATTTTCCTCTTCTGGAGATTTCCCTTAGCCCATCAGAAGTTCTGAGAAGTTATGAAATAAGGGGTTAACTTTATTTAACCCAGAATTTCCAAACATATTTGAACACAAAACCCCTTATAGGTATAGCTCCCATCGCCTTTTTTTTTTCCTTGTGTTCTGCCAAACACGTTTTGGAATGTATTGCCTAAAACAAAAGAGCTTATAGAATAAAATCAAAACAATAATATGGGAATTGCATCCTTTCCCACTGTCTCATGCTATTTCATTTAAACTTTACTATTAATACAGTTAGAAAGATGGGCTAAAAAGGTATCGTTATGGATATTTCACAATAAGGAAGCAGGCTGATGTTTTGTAACTGGACGAAATGAAACAACTAATATGTGATGGAACCAAGACTTACAAGTAGTTGTTCAGATACCCGGACCATCTTCCTTATATGTTTGATACACACTCTGAATATTTTCTATATATTCAGAACTTTACATTTTTTTTTTCCCACAGAGGTAACCTGCATACTGTTCTCCCACTCTGTTCTACGTCTGTCACACACAGCATCTCTGCTAGGCCAGAGTGAATGAACGTGCAGGCAAGCAGGCATGGTGAAGAGGGGTGCCTAGGCCTCAAGCACTTTTTAAAAAAACTTTTTATTTTGTATTGGAGTATACCCAATTAACAAGCAACGTTGTGATAGTTTTGGGTGAACAGTGAAGGTACTCAGCCATACATTCTCCCCCAAACTCCCCTTTCACCCAGGCCACCGCGTAACATTGAGCAGATTTTCTATGTGCTATACAGTAGGGCTTTGTTAGCTATCCATTTTAAAAATAGCAGTGTGTACATGCCCATCTCATTGAGCACTTTTAAATATGATAAGCTCAAAAGCCAAAGGATATCACATGCTTTTTATGTAAATTAAAAAAAAAATTCTACAATTTGCCCAACGTACAGGTAGAAGGATGACTATGAGGACTATTAGCACACCATATTCAGAGAGAGAGTCCCTGTTCTATTCACCTCATGTTTGGAGAAACTGAACTGACCCTGTAGATAAGGAATCACATGGCACTTCCCATGGCAAACAATCACAATGCTGCAACAATTAAGGCAAGAAGGTCAAGGGCAGAGACCACTGAGTCTGAAGCGTCAGCAACTGTGCAACAGCAACACAGACTCTCATAGTTTTGATAGAGGCCCCTAAAGATCCCATTCAATACTATTCGCTCTGACAGTTAGTTGTGTGGCTTTGACACGTTTTAACTTCACTATAAGCAGGGGATGTTAATACAACTTTACAGGAAGTTTAAATGAAAACTATAGGTAAATGTGCATTGGTAGGCACCAGTGCAATGGCACCCCCCTCCGGTACTCTTGCCTGGAAAATCCCATGGACAGAGGAGCCTCATAGGCTGAGGTCCATGCGGTCACTAAGAGTCGGACACAACTGAGCGAGTTCATTTTCACTTTTCACTTTCATGCATTGGAGAAGGAAATGGCAACCCACTCCAGTGTTCTTGCCTGGAGAATCCCAGGGATGGGGGAGCCTGGTGGGCTGCCGTCTATGGGGTCACACAGAGTCGGACACGACTGACGTGACTTAGCAGCAGCAGTAAGTCTTTTAAGAAGAACTCCATGAGGTCATTTCTATATAACACATAAAGGCAAGTAAAGCTCAGAGAGGTAAAAAATGTATTGATACTTAAAGTCATGCAGCTATTAAGAAACTGACATTGGGATTCAACTAGATCTGGACTCTTAAGTAGATACTGCTTCACCATGCTGCTTTCCCTTATTTATTTTCAAACCATAAGGGATTCAGCTCAACTGAAGAGTTTCTCAACTCAGCTTCATTCATGACATTTTTTTAAAACTTCACAGATCTAAATATTCCTAATGATTCACCACTGTGAAACATGGTGCTGGAGCTATATTATTATCACTCCTTTCTCTAAAGAAGCTCTCGTACCAGCATGGCTGATATGGCTTGAAAACTAGAGCATGCCCATTAAATTGGGCATCTTACTTTAGTCTGAGCACGATGGCTCCACAATATAATAAAACTCAGGAGCAGATCTTCAGAGGGAAGCCAGGTATTGATTAGTCCTTATGTGCTGACTGCTATGAGAATTTCTGAGTTTCAAACAAATGAAAGTACAAATTGCGTTTTGGAAATCATTGCAAGAGCTTATCACAGATGATTTTTCTATGTATGCATGTATCTATCTATCTAATATATCTCATATACAAATGCATGTACATGCACATAAGCCATATACAAACAAAAATGAAAATGAAGCTGAAACATCAGGACAACTTTATCCTCAGCTATGTACAAGAATACTTCCCATCACAGGTAACCAAGGTGGGAAGTAAGTATAAACAGAAAAGGGAGCAGCCTGTCCTTATGTGTTCTACACACTGAGTGAAAGTGTTATTTGGACATAAACTGTGTCATTTCCCTTCTACCATGGATTTCATATAGCGAGTTTAACATGATCATGAAAATAAATAGTATGCAATGATTTTTAGCATCTGGATTTACCTGAAGGAATGGATGGATTAATTTACATGTGAGTTGAGAATTGCATGGGGTCTCTGCCATTTAGAGACTAAATATTTAGTTCTTTACTTAATAAATATTTATAAATTGCCTATTAAATTCAAGCCTGTCACTAGGTATTAGGGATAAAAAAATGAAAAAAAATGTGGACTTATTCTTAAGGAATTTATTACTTTGTAGGAGAAACAGGCATTAATAAGCATAAAAATAAGTGCTAGCAAGAAGCACATTGGACACCATGAGAGAATAGGAGCATCCAGCCAAATCTGGAGGAATATGGATAGTTACAATAAAGGAGAGACTGAGATAAAATGAGAATAAGTCAGAGTTAGTGAGGTAAAGCATGGGAGGAAGATCATGGCAGACAGAGTGCTCAAAGTTTCTGGAAAACAAAAAGAGTATAGTTCACAAAGAGTGTAGGCCATTCCAACTGGAATAAGAGAGAAAAGGTGATAGTGATGTGTGATTACAATTAGGAAAGTACGGAGATGCGACCCAATGGGATCTTGTGGGTCACAATCAGAATTTCATGCAGGTAGAATGCAATGGGTTAATGCTATGGGTCAAGGTATTTCATTCATACCTTGTTTTCTCTGAAATGTATAATTAATATGGTAACCAATTCAATTAGTTTTAATGAAGTTCTGTCATTGTTGTTCTTATTGATATTATTATTACCATAAATTTCTCTACAATCTGCTGGATTGTCCTCGCAGTTAATTCTGTTGTTAGTGGTTATCAAGATCACTTGATCACCTGTTCTACTGATTTTCATCTTGGGACATACTGCTTAACATATGGTCTGTTTTTTTAAAAAAGTGCAACTTTAGCAAACATATACATTTTTTAAATATGATGCTTTTCTTCATATCCAGGATTTGTTGAAATGTAAATTTTCAACTTTAAGTGTTAATATGATTTTAAAGTTTCATGTGAAAAGTCAAAAATTAAATACTTCTCAGATTTAAAAATATATATATTTATAGCTCCCTTTTATAATTATATTCTGGCTCAAGAATTAGGACATTTCATCTGTGATTTGCCTTTGGATGTCTGGTGTAAACACTTTTCCTTTCTCTTCTTTCCAGTCTCTCTAACAGGATCAATGTTTGTTAACTGTTACAGGCAGCATCAGTTATGGTATACTATCTAGGATTTGACTTATTGAATGCTCTCGGGCTTTGCTGTAGACAATCCTACAATTTGTCCATCTCACTAAATACAGTTTGTAGGAAAAGAAATACTATGAATGATATCAATAAGTAATGTTTTGTCTCATATTTTGATTGAAGGAAAAAATCGTAAGACATGTGATTAGAGTAATTAGTAACTCTAATATAGTGTCATTATCTCCATTTTATAGTCCACAATATTGAAGGTCAGAGGCAAAGCTCTTTGCCAAAGGACCTCCAATAGTTGACCTATGGTGAAATCCTTTTTCTTCTGTTCCATTTCTCATTTTCCTCCCATCACCGTCCTACTCTTCATATATACATTAAGCCTGTAATACTGAATTTGTAGATGAGTATATTATATATTTAATTACACATGTAATTACATATTTGGCAAATTGGAGACATTATCCCCCAACTTTTAGTATCAGGTTCTGTGGCGGCAGCAAGTATCCAGGGAATTGAGCTCATCATTTCCAAGTAATACCTTTCCCCTTTGACATCTCTCCCTGTGTTTTCAATTATCTTCTCAATTTATGGATATTCTGAGCCTGAGTACTCATGATTTTTTTTCAAAAACTGAAATTATATTATTTTTCTCCAAACATCCTTTCTTCTTTATTTCATCTTAGTGTTAATAATGGACCTATTCTTCGTGTCACTGAAGATGTCAGCCTCAGTGTGATTTTGAGATTCTTAATTATCTTTGACATACAGAATGGATTAATCCAGTCTCTCTTTTTCTTTTTCCTGACAAAGTTTCCTGATGCAGTCTCTACCTCTTTCCTTTGTGAAGAGCTGTCTGGAGACAGATATTCAGTTCGCATATATTTATGTTCTCAGGAAAAGAGAACATCAGTGTAATCTGCAACACACTGACTGTTAGTTTGCCTTGGTCACACCTTCCCACCTCATTGAAACGTTGGGATGAATTAATTGAAACATTTAGCCAATTGAATTTATGGTCAGAATGTTGTCATAAAATGAGAAATTTTATGTAAGGGGATTTTTCTGGCTACTTTAAATATATTTTTTTTACACCAACATTTTTGTATTAGCTACTTATAGTCTAAATTTACCAGAGACGATGAGATATCTGAGTGAGTTTTACAGACTCCTTTATCCCCTTCTGCTGATGTCCTATAGTTCTAACCACCCATTCTGTAGTTTTTGACATTAAATTCTAGGTATCTCCAGAAACATTTAACATAGTTTTGGTGCTGCTCTAGCAGATGCTGCACCCTTCCTTGAACGCTATTGGAAAGTGCCATATCTCCTGCCCCTGGGACTGCTTCTTCACTGGCTGTCCCCTGACCCTGCGCCACTGGACTCCCAACATTTTTGCCAGATGGTGACACCACTATGCCATTACCCCTGTAGCCCAAAATGGGCTTTGCCTTCTCCTCTTTCCTTAGCTCCAGTCCCTGCTGGGGGTGGGGGTGGGGGTGTGGATCCCACTGGTTATTCCTTCTGATGTTTTTGAGTATTAAAATCTTTACTGCTGCCCTTCCAGGGCCTCATTGATGGCTGCCTGCACATTCATTGTGCCAAAGCCCCAGAAAAGCCTACAACAGAGAGAGGAACCCTAAAACAATGATATTTGCATTGAGATTTCTATACAGCTAGCTGAAATAACTTCTTCAAGTTTTATTTTGCTTGTTTATTTTGTCTTGTTGTATCTTAATTCCAGGCCATTGATTTAATCACTTCCATCACAAAGTCCTCCTCAAATTTATTCGTATTTATATACATCCCTTCATCTCCATTACTCACTTCCATTCCCTCTTCACAGTTTGTAATTCTAATGTATTTAATGCACATTCTTTTGATCTTGTAGCCATGTCTTTGAAATGAATATTGTTATTTTGAACAAATGTCATTTTGGACCATATAGTCCAACTATTTTTTTTTCCTTGTCACTATGCTTTCATGTTTGCTGTATGTACATCTAGTCTGTTGTTTCTGACTGTTGCATGGGACCACACAGCATTTTGCCTATCCACTGCCAGTGATAGATACACATTGCAGCCAACTCATGACCATCTCAACTAATACTGCTATACAGGAAGGATCATATCCCCTTGTGGTCCTGTGTGAGGATTTATTTGCTCGAGCTTCCTTGTGGCTCAGGTAGTAAAGAATCTGCCTGTAGTACAGGAGACCAGGGCTCAATCCCTGGGTCAGGAAGATCCCCTGGGGAAGGGAATGGCGACTCACTCCAGTATTCTTACCTGGAGAAGCCCCTGGACAGAGGAGCTGGTGGGCTACAGTCCATGAGGTCACAAAGAGTCAGACATGACTGAGCAACTAACACTTCCCACTTTCACCTAGAAGAATTGATGGACAATATACCCACTTTATTTAAGTATATGCTTCCAGATTGTCCTCTAGATTAGCAGTTCTAGTCTGTACTCCTGCCACCACATGAGGTTTTCTCTCTACATCCATACTATATTAATACTTGGAATTATCTGACAAAGTACAGATGTTTACCAATCTTTCTGCCTCTCCTCTTTATAGGTATAAGGTAGTGCTGTACTTTCACACCCCTTCAAGTTAGATGTGGCTATGCAATTTGCAATGAGCAATGGAATATACAAAGAAGTGACTTAAGAGTGGTACCTAGTTTGCCATGTGAGGCTTATTGTTGAGTCAGTGTGTTGTAGCTGGCTACATCTTTCTTTGCTTCAGTTCAGTTCAGTCGCTCAGTCGTGTCCGACTCTTTGCGACCCCATGAATCGCAGCACGCCAGGCCTCCCTGTCCATCACCAACTCCCGGAGTTCACTCAGACTCACGCCCATCGAGTCAGTGATGCCATCCAGCCATCTCATCCTCGGTCGTCCCCTTCTCCTCCTGCCCCCAATCCCTCCCAGCATCAGTTAGGGCTCCATTATAAGAGATCACTTTTTCGTGTGTTAACGCTGTGCGATTCCTCTAGCATTCCTCAGACATAACCAAATATCCTTGAATCTCTATCTTAAATTCAGACCTGGCTCAGGATGAGAACCTTATTAGAGATGTCTACCACAACCGACATTTTTCTGCCTTTTTAGAGGACAGAATTTATTGAGTATTTTCTTGATAGCCTAGTCCATCATTTACAATGTCAAATACTACAAAATAATGTTTTGGAAAATGTGCTTAGGAACTCCTGACATATACAGGGCAATGTTACATTAAGGTAAAACAGCCAAGAATACGATGCTACTTGAAATCTTGCATCTACTTCTCTACAATTTTCTTTTTCCTTTCATCCTGTCGTTCTGCAGGTTCCTGCAGTGATCCTAAAAGGCATCCTGTTAGTATCCTTGAGCCTTTGGATGCTCTCGTTTCCTCCACAAAAGCAGGAGCAATAGCTGTTCTTTTTTAATCACTTCTGCACACTCACTGTACGACTTTCTTACAGTATATGCTTAGTTTACCTTTCTGTATTTGCTATTTTGAATCTAATATGATGGCAGAGTATGAGAAGTGAGATTATTATAACAGCCTGAAACAACCATAAATATTTTTTGAGGGAGGGACTGAGGGATCACCTATCAATTAAGTGAAGCAGTTTAATGTTAGTATTTAATGAGCTGATTTTAGTTCATTAAGGATCCTTTGCACTACATTTTTAAATTGATGTATAGTTGACATATTATATTTGCTTCAAGTGTAAATCATAATGATCAATATCTGCATATACTGCCAAGTGGTCAGCTGCTGCTGTTGCTAAGTTGCTTCAGTCATGTCCGACTCTGTGCAACCCCATAGATGGCAGCCCACTAGGCTTCCCCATCCCTGGGGTTCTCCAGGCAAGAACACTGGAGTGGGTTGCCATTTCCTTCTCAATGCATGAAAGTGAAAAGTGAAAGTGAAGTCGCTCAGTCGTGTTCGACTCTTAGCGACCCCATGGACTGCAGCCCACCAGGCTCCTCCATCCATGGGTTTTTCCAGGCAAGAGTACTACAATGGGGTGCCACTGCCGCCTCTGATCAGCACAACAGTCTAATTAACATCAGTCACCATTCATAGTTACATTTTTTTTTTCCCTTGGGATGAGAACATGTAAGATTTACTCTCTTAGGAACTTTCAAGTAGGCAATACAGTATTATAAACTGTAGTCATCATTCCGTACATTACATTCCCAGGATTATTTAATTTATAATTGGAAATTTGTACCTTTTGATTCTAGTTTTTTAAATTACTGATTTTCAAATCTGTTTCAGTTAGTTGAGGTTACATAACAAATGTTCTCTGAAATAACTGTAATTGTGTTAAACTTTAAAAAATGTTCGATAAGTCAAAAGACCAACACTTTTGAGGTACTGAGTATAAAAAGCCTTCAGGGAGGACATCAGAATTTTTTTCTCTCATCCTGGGTTTTCCCATTTATGACATAAAGTATTTACTTTAGATTATCTTTTAGTCCTTTCTTCCTCAGCTATGTGATATTGCTTCTACATCTGTATGTCAAAAAGCTTTTCATTTTTTATTGACAGCCTAAATTTAAATATTTATGAACATGTCTAAACTATCCAGACACCTAACTTTTAGTTTTATAGATAAAATATCCAAATAAGTTGGTATCTAGGGTCTACTTGGGTTGGAGGAAGTAAGTCTTTATTCTAGGAAGAAAAACTGTTTTTACAGAGCACACAGCTGAACATATTTTAATGTACAAGCAAAAAAATATTTTAAGATAATACTTGCTTAACTATTTGGGAAACACTACTAATTCCATATTCTTAGAATTATGAATCATCATTTCAAACAGTGGTCCTTTTCAAAGTCTCACTAGTGTGTTTCTATCTCAAAATGCATTTTTTTTTGTTTGTTTTTTAACAATTTCAAATCAGGCATCAGGAGACCAGCTAAAGGCTCAAAGGTACTATATGAAGCCAAAAATGTTTTATTTATAAAAGTGCATCTTCCCTTGTTTAACCTCATATGGGGTGGTGCTCAGTGGAGGACCAAGGTAATATGATATTAGTCAGGAGCAGCTGATTGAATTAGCTCAGATCTGACAATAGTGTGTGGGTCATCTGTGCACCTTTCTGAGCCTTGAGAATGGGAAAGAACTGGTGTCAATGACAACCAAAAAGGTATACAGTATGGCTTTCAAGGTGAAAAGTGTGCTCGCAATAGTGGTCTGTTCTGACCTTTAAGGGATAAACAAGGATTCACAATGGACTAAGGAATTTAACCAAGGCCAAAGAATTAGTTAGAGATGAGCCAAGACTAGAACTCAAACTTTGCTTCCCTCTCAGAGTTTCTTTCTCCACAGCACACTCCCTCTGGGTTATATCTTATATAACTTTTCTTTTTGACTTTTTGGAATAATTTTATATTTGCCGCTTCTTCAGACTCATTTCAAAACAGTCTTTTTTTTTTTTTAACCTATATTCATCTAAAATGAATTCAGAAAGAAAGAAGCCTCATTTAGACAGAATTCTTTAAGGGGCATTGTTTAACACCACTCATACTAATATTGACTAGAAATTTCCATAGCTCTAGTCTGTTATATATTTATAATAATAACCAGAGGTGTCTGTTAACTGTTATATATTTATAATAATAAGGAAAGGTGTTTGTCACCTTAGGGCTTTATGCAGGCAACAAAAGGATTCATTAAGAAAAATGAACTCTATATGAGGGACACTATATGAGGATCTAAATGAACACTATAATGAGGAACATATGTAGTTTACAATATGTTGCTGTTGTTCAGTCGCTCAGTCGTGTCTGACTCTGCGACTGCATGGACTACAGCACGCCAGGCTTCTCTGTCCTTCCTCATCTTCCAGAGCTTGCCCAAACTCATGTTCATTGAGGTAGTGATGCCATCCAACCATCTCGTCCTCTGTCAACCCCTTCTCCTCTTTTACAATATGGAATGTTCTAAATACATGCCTGGTTTTCTGAGACCATCCTCCAATTCTTCTTCAATAAACAGAGGAAGATAACACGTGACCAGACTGGCCATCAATATTTTCATTTAAGTTCAGAGGATCTTCCATGTGAATGAAGCTTCCTTTGTCCCAACTCAGAGTAACTCTTACCAAGTCTAATTTTTCTTTTTAATGCCTAGTCTCAAAGTACCTACTTTAAATGCAAAAGTTGTATGTTTTGCTGTCTGCTGGAAGTTTCACTTCTTTCCAATATATTCTGCAAAATGTTGCAAAGACTGTGAGGCTTTAGCTTTCTGTTTCCCTGAGAATTCTGAGTCTGTTCCCTTTGCTGGCTGCATTCTCTTGTAGGTTTACTACTTCTGATGAGAATGCAATTTTAAAGCTAATTTGCTTGGAAGAGTTCCCTTCAAAAATGAATCCCCTCATTGTGCAAAATATAGCCACCATAATACTTCCTCTGTACTACAGCAACAGTAGTTCAGAAGCAGCTCCAGGGAACTGATGGTTTAATCATTCCTTATCCAATATCAAGTGAGTTACAGTAATATAATTGTTTTTCTTTCAGATGGACTCGTAACATAATACTGTGTTTCAGTAGCTGCTTTTAAGGCAGTGTCTATGCAACATACATTTGATTAAAGAGTAGAAAAATTATTATACAACAAAAAGTCATCAGCTTTATGTTTTGGAATTATGTATGAGTTTATATACTTTCAGAAGTAAGAGGTTAGATAAAAAATATACATAGTGATGATTAACTTAAGATAATTGCATTTAGTGAGCATAATATGGCCAAAAGGACTCAACTCAACAATCATTCTTCAAGTGTGTACTGTGTGCAAGGCATCCCTGTAGATACAGTGATGAACAAAATCCAATTTTTTTTTTTTCCTAATGAATCTCAAGCTGGAAAGGATAAAAAGTTATATATGTAAAAACAAACAAGCAAAGGTACTAGCTATGGCCAAGCCTCTGCTTACTGCTGTGTTTTGCACTTCCTTGGACAGTTAGAATGAATCAACAGAAATGTTTTTGCACCACTTCACTTGAGGAATTGGGACTGAAGGGGCAGGAAGGAGCCAGCTTGGGCTCTCACATTGTATTAGGTGGAGATGAAGGAGGCTGGGCTGGCATAGAAACCTGCAACTACTTCAAAGATTCGTCTCCCTGACTGGTCCCTTGGACTTTAAGATAAAATCTCATACATGATCATTTTACTTTATTAAAAGTCTACTATATTCAAATAATTTCATACACAGTCTACTGAATCCTCTCAATGCAGGGTAGTCTTTCAGAGTTTGGTTCTAAGTGGTTCTCAAACTATGTAAGAAAAATGAAATAAGTTGTCTGACACACTAACATAGTAGATTTAAAAGATGAACAGACCACTTGTAACCAAAACACAGAATAACTTTAAATATCTCTAATATTGTTCAAATATATATGCTTATTTCTTGTGAAAGTATCTTTGTTACTTATGGTTGAAAGTTATCACTTCAGCTATATGGAGACAGGAACTATATTATGAAGGATTCTATGAGATGTATGTTGGTATGTCACCTACTTTCATGCTTACATGGAAAAGCGCGACTTGGGAATAGGGATATTTTCCTGTTTGGACCACAAATGATTTGGGAAAATCAATGCTGTTTTGGCATGTGAATAATTTAAAGCTTTGGAGGAGTCAACAATGGATCCAAAAAAGAATATGGCCAAGACAACATGATAGTGAAAATGACAATTTGTGAGTCAGAAAATCTTCTGGAATTCCTCAGATAAAACTAGAGAAGAAAAAAGAACAAGATGGCAGAGGAGTAGGTGAATGTGAAGTACATCTCTCTCCACAGATATATCATAAATACACCTTCAGACACAGAAGTGTGTGCAGGACACCAGGCGAGAGCAGACGGGAGTATCTGACTAGTGGAAAAGAATATATAGAATCATACAAAACTCGAGATCAAGCCCTGAGCCTTTGGAGTGGGAGCACTGAGTCCAAGATCCTAAACTATCAGGGAGCTAACCCTGCTGCTGCTGCTGCTAAGTCTCTTCAGTCGTATCTGACTCTGTGAGACCCCAAAGACGGCAGCCCACCAGGTTCCCCCATCCCTGGGACTCTCCAGGCAAGAACACTGGAGTGGGTTGCCATTGCCTTCTCCAATGCATGAAAGTGAAAAGTGAAAGTGAAGTCACTCAGTCCTTTCTGACTCTTTGCGACCCAGTGGACTGTAGCCTACCAGACTCCTCCCTCCGTGGGATTCTCCAGGCAAGAGTACTGGAGTGGGTTGTCATTTCCTTCTCTAGGGGATCTTCCCAACCCAGGGATCTTTCTGACTCTTTGCGACCCAGTGGACTGTAGCCTACCAGACTCCTCCCTCCGTGGGATTCTCCAGGCAAGAGTACTGGAGTGGGTTGTCATTTCCTTCTCTAGGGGATCTTCCCAACCCAGGGATCGAACTTGGGTCTCCTGCATTCCAGGCAGATCACGCAGTGAGAACTCACACAAAGAAAACCACTTGAATACAAGACCTGGCATCACCCAACCACCGGTGGCACCCTGTGCAGGATGCCTCATCTAAACAACAAACAAAACAAAAATACAAACCAAATCATCAGCAGACAGGATTACCACCCCACTCAGCCTTGCCCATAAGAGGAAAACAAACAAATGAAAACTCAGCACAAATCTCACCCTATAAGAAGCTTACATAAACCACTGGACCAGCCTTAGGAGGGCAGAAACCAAAAGGAAGAAAGAATTCAACCTTGAAGCTTGGGAAAAGGAGACCTAAAACTAAATAAGTTTAAAAAATAATGAGAAGGCAGAGAAATACTCCACAAATGAAGGAACAAACTAACAACACAGAGGTCCAAATAAATGAAGAGGAAATAGGCAAACTACCTGAAACAGAATTCAGAATAATGATAGTAAAGATGATAAAAAAAACCTTGAAAACAAAATGGAGAAAATGCAAGAATCAATTAACAAAGACCTAGAAGAATTAATGTATAAACATACAGAGACAAGCAATACAATTACTGAAATTAAAAATACTCTAGAAGGAATCAACAGAAGAATATCTGTAGCAGAAGAACAAATCGGTGAGCTAGAAAATAAAATGGTGGAAATAACTTCTGAAGAGCAGAATAAAGCAAAAAGAATGAAAAGAACTGAGGATTGTCTCAGAGACCTCTGGGACAATATCAAACACCAACATTCAAATTATAGGGGTCCCAGAAGAGGAAGAGAAAAAGAAAGGGTATGAGAAATTTTGTGAAGAGATTAGAGTTGAAAATATCCCAACATGGAAAAGGAAATAGTCAATCAAATCCAAGACGTTCAAAGAGTCCCATATAGGATAAACCCGAGAAGAAACACACCAAGACACATGCTAATCCAACTAACAGAGACTAAACACAAAGAAAGAATATTAAAAGCAGCAAGGGAAAAGCAACAAGTAACGTACAAGGGAAAACCACATAGGTTTAACAGCTGATCGTTCAGCAGAAACTCTGAAGGCCAGAAGGAAATGGCAGGATATATTTAAAGTACTGACAGGGGAAAATCTACAACCAAGATTACTGTACCCGGCAAGCATCTCATTCAAAATTGATGGAGAAAGAAAAAAAGTTTTTCAGACAAGCAAAAGTTAAGAGAATTCAGTACCACCAAACCAACTTTACACCAAATGTTAAAAGGAATTATATAATCAAGAAATAAAAGAGAAGAAAAAAGATCTACAAAATCAACACCAAACAATTAAGGAAATGGCAATAGGAAGATATATATCAAGAATTACTTTAAATGTAAATGGATTAAATGCTCCAACCAAAAGACACAGACTGGCTGAATGGATACAAAAGCAAGATCCATATATATGCTGACTATAAGAACCCACTTCAGACCTCAAGACACATATAGACTGAAAGTGAGAGGATGGAAAAATATATTCTATGCTAATAGGAAGCAAAGGAAAGCTGGAGTAGCAATCCTCATATCAGACAAAACAGACCATAAAATAAAGAAGATTACAAGAGATAAGGAAGGGCACTATGGAATGATCAAAGGATCAATCCAAGAGGAAGACATAACAATTTTAAATATCTATGCACCCAGCAAAGGAGAACCTCAATATATAAGACAAACACTAACAGACATAAAAGGAAAAACTGACAGTAACACAATAATAGTAAGAGACTTTTTCAACCCATTCACACCAATGGACAGATCATCAAAACAGAAAATTAATAAGGAAACACAAGTCTTAAATGATACATTAGATGAGATGGATCTCATTGATATCTTCAGGACATTCCATCCAAATGCAGAAGAATACACCTTCTTCTCAAGTGCACATGGAACATTCTCCAGGATAGACCACATCTTGGGTCACAAATCAAACCTCAGTAAATTTAAGAAAATTGAAAT
>SJYT01002769.1:5503-82156 GCA_006410635.1 Cephalophus harveyi
GAGAGGGTGTGGAGAAAAGGGAACCCTCTTACACTGTTGGTGGGAATGCAAACTACTACAGCCACTATGGAGAACAGTGTGGAGATTCCTTAAAAAACTGCAAATAGAATTGCCTTATGACCCAGCAATCCCACTGCTGGGCATACACACCGAGGAAACCAGAATTGAAAGAGACACATGTACCCCAATGTTCATTGCAGCACTGTTTATAATAGCCAGGACATGGAAACAACCTAGATGTCCATCAGCAGATGAATGGATAAGAAAGCTGTGGTACATATAGACAATGGAGTATTACTCAGCCATTAAAAAGAATACATTTGAATCAGTTCTAATGAGGTAGATGAAACTGGAGCCGATTATACAGAGTGAAGTAAGCCAGAAAAAAAAAAAAAAAAAAAAACCACCAATACAGTATACTAACTCATATATGTGGAATTTAGAAAAATGGTAATGATAACCCTGTATGCGAGACAGCAAAAGAGACACAGATGTATAGAACAGACTTTTGGACTCTGTGGGAGAGGGAGAGGGTGGGATGATTTGGGAGAATGGCATTGAAACATGTATACTATCATGTAAGAAACGAATCACCAGTCTATGTTTGATACAGGATACAGGATGCTTGGGGCTGGTGCACGGGGATGATCCAGAGAGATGATGTGGGGTGGGAGGCGGGAGGGGGGTTCAGGTTTGGGAACTCATGTACACCCATGGTGGATTCATGTCAATGTATGGCAAAACCAATACAGTATTGTAAAGCAAAATAAAGTAAAAATAAAAATTAAAAAATAAAGAGGGAAAGGGTGGGATGATTTGGGAGAAAAAATATAAACTACCAACTTTCTAGTGTTTCCAAATATCATGTAATTGGTATGAATGAGAAAATTTGGTTTTCTTAATAAATCTAATTTATAGAAAAACAAAATAAATATTTAACCTTGCAAGGGAAGAATATATACTTTTGCAAATATTTACATACTTTATTATAAACCAGCTACACTTAATAAGGGTGCTTCCCAGATGGCTCAGTGGTAAAGAATCCACTATCAATGTAGGAGACATAGGAGATGCAGGTTCAGTCCCTGGGTTGGGAAGATCCCCTGGAGAAGGAAATGACAACCCACTCTAGCACTCTTGCCGGGAGAGTTTCATTGTCAGAGGAGTCTGCTGGACTCCATGGGGTCGCAGAGTTGGACACGACTAAGCAACTGAGCACAGCACACACTTGATGAATATCGTAATCAGCTCTTAAATGTAATAATATCAAACAATTATCAAATTACAAATACAGAAATATCACATTACTGTAACAAACTAGGTATTAATGAAAAAAGTTTAAATAAGAAACATTAATTCACCATCAAATTAAAAAAAACTCTTACACAATTATTGCTTGAAAGAGAAGCAAAAACACAAAATTGGAAAAACAAATTGCTAATAAAAAGCACAAATTATGTAGTAAAATCTACACTTAAGAGCTAATCATACATGTTTAAGTTATTATATTACTTAATAATTAAGGAAAAATATGTCAGTCATTCAATTCAGCATTCTAGAAAAGGAACCACAAATGGAAGTAGAGAAATAAAACTTTCCCTAGCTTTATTCACATTTATATTAGTATATATTTTGTGATATCTGTTCATTACATAGTCATACAATTACAAAAGCAATACAGTAAATAGATAAATGAGTATGGGAGATCAGCTTTTATATCTACTGTATGCTAGTGCTTCCAAACCACTGTCCCACAAAGCCTTGATTTGTAGTATATTTATAGTTATGTTTTTGTGTGATGGTAGAAGTACCTATGTTCAAGTATGTTTGGGAAATTTCAAACTAAACAAAAATAAGGAGATACTTTGACTAAGAATTTTTAGAAGATCAGATAAGCATGGCATACTGCTGATTTCTAATTTCCCTGTTACACTGTACAAATTTATTTTATTAAGGAATATTTCTTTCTTGGCACATTTCTGGGCAAATGCATGCATGCATGCATGCATGCTCAGTCATGTCTGACTCTTTTGAGACCCTATGGACTGTAGCCTGCCAGGCTTCTCTGCCCATTGGGATTCTCCCAGCAAGAATACTGGAGTAGGTTTCCATGTCCTCCTCCAGGGGATCTTCCCAACCCAGGGATCAAACCCAGGTCTTCTGCATTGCAGGCAGATTCTTTACCACTGAGCCACTTGGGAATCTTGTTTCTTGGCACATCTGTTATCAATTCCTGAATCCAATATCTCCAAAAGCCCATTTTATGCTACTATTATACATTTTAAGATTTTATTAAACTGGTGATTTTCTAGGAAAACATACAAGGAACAAAACTGAATACAGAACAAAATGTATCAATAATAATGGAATAAATAAAAAGTTAAAGAATTGCAATCAGATCAGGCAATGACCACAGACCATTTAATAAATGACCTTTTCAATCATTTTAGATAAAAAGTCAGTAAAATATGCCAGGAAATAGAAAATATTGGTTGTTTCTCTGTTAATTTTATAAATCTTGCTTACCACTGATACACAAATGTATCAAAGATACCAAAACCTATCTCTTTAGAGAGATCCAACACCAAATAAAATATCTAGCAGTATAGTAAAAAAAAAAAAGAAAAGAAAAATTGACAAAGTAGGATTACTTATCACACATTTAAAGATTGCTTGTGCTTTATGAAATGCATACATATAAATCATCCTATCAATGATTCAGAGAAAAAATGGCTTAGTAATCACATTTATTTCATCCAGCCATGAACAACGTCAACTCTAATATTAGATTATAATTCCTGACATTCTCCCGTGAGTCTTGTCTAGTCACTTTGTCATGACATAAATGGCTTTGTAGTTTGCTTTGATAAGCATTTCATCTAGCTTCTAGAATTATGAGCAAGAGAGCATCTGAAGTACGTCTTTTAATAGAGTTGCACATGAAAATGTTGGTAAAAATCTTTTAGTTACTGAAATCTTTCATTTTAAAATCTTTCTCCTTTATCTGATCTCTTTATGGTATTCTACCTTGGGTGGTCATTTAAATTTTTCCTTTTTTAAAAAATTAATTTTTTTAAACTTTACAATATTGTATTGGTTTTACTCATACTCATGTGTGATAAATAGTAACATAAAGAACATGTTGAAAGATTGAAGGCAGAAGGAGAAGGGGATGACAGAGGATGAGATGATTGGATGGCATCACTGACTCAATGGACATGAATTTGAGTAAACTCCGAGAGTTGGTGATGGACAGGAAAGCCTGGCGTTCTGTAGTCCATGGAGTCACAAAGAGTTAGACACGACTGAGCGACTGAACTGAACTGATGAATAAGATAATTAAAATCTATATTCATTGTTACCTTCCCAATGTAAGATTATCCAGTGAGGGATTACAATAAAAAAAATGGGAGTCGGAAGCTTTAAAACTTTCATGCCCTACCAAGATGGTACATTTGGAATTTAGAAGTAATGAAAATAAAAATTTGTCTTTAATTTTCCACCTCACTTTTGTGAGATGGATTTTATTCATTTTTAAATATATCAGAGACATTTATCTGAGGAAACAGAAGAGTCAATATAAAGTTCATGCTATGCAAATATGCTCTTCTATCTGGGAAGGCTGAAGCTATAAAGTTCCTGTTGAGATTAGCATAGTCCCAACATTTCAGACTTTAGAGATAGCTAGGAAGTGAGAAGACTGAACTACAATAAATATCAAAAAGGTCAATTATAAGCCTTGATCCAGTATTTTTCTGGAAGATTACTGCTCCTAAATCTCCTATTTGGCCAACTGGCATACTGGTACATGAATTTTTGTCATTACAAGGAAGAGATTTTTGTTTCCTACATAGGAAGTTACTAGAATTTTAGTATTTTTTGGTCCACCCAACTCATCCATCCAGTCATTCATTTAGCCAGTCAGCCAGTCATATATCAACATGGCGTACACATAGAAGAATTAATATGGCTGAATATGCAAAAAAGAAAAAAAAAAAACAAAGTATTTACAATAATAAGGACAAAACATTGCAGATGAGAAACACCATTCCATCCAATCTTTATCTAATAAAACATAATATTTGTCAATATATTTCTGTTGGAATGGATGAGCATCATAAATTGTAAAGGAAAGAACACTATCCCTGAGTATCAGGAGATATAATTACATTACTTGAGCAAACTGTGTGCCTCTCTTTAATGTAAAGGTGCTATCCGAGTACATGATTAAATGTGGTACCTCTGTAAGAATCCATTTGAGAAATCTTTCTTTGATGTTGGGATGAAAAAACTTGCTCACTCGTTTGTTCTTCATCTAGGTTCTTTTTCAGCATTACAGATACTATGTTCACTTTTCTTTCTTTATTTCCTAGGAATCTCATAGCCATATCTGTGGCTCCTTTAACATGATTTTAGATTTTAATTCTTTGATCTAAATTTTATTTCTCCTTATCCTTGATGAAACAATCTATTTTTACTCTATGTCAATGTTCACATTTCTACAATCTTTATAAAAAAGAGACTTTTGAAATGAAGCGTGGCAAATAAATAAAACCAGCAGAGCCTTCCTATCCTTTGCCCTCTACTCTTCCCTATTTTGGAAAAGACTCTGATGCTGGGAGGGATTGGGGGCAGGAGGAGAAGGGGACGACCGAGGATGAGATGGCTGGATGGCATCACTGACTCGATGGACGTGAGTCTGAGAGAACTCCGAGAGATGGTAATGAACAGGGAGGCCTGGTGTGCTGCGATTCATGGGGTCGCAAAGAGTCGGACACGACTGAGCGACTGAAATGAACTGAACTGAACTCCCCTATTTCCACATCATTATATTATTTAGAAACTGCAGTAGCCTCTGCAGGCTTTCCAAGTGGTGGAGTGGTAAAGAATGTGTCTGCTGATGCAGGAGACACAGGAGACTTGGGTTCCTTCCCTGGGTTGGAAAGATCCCCCGGAGGAGGAAATAGCGATCAACTTCAGTATTCTTGCCTAAGAAATCCCACGGACAGAGGAGCCTGGTGAGCTACAATCCATGGGGTTGCAAAGAGTCAGACATGACTGAGCGACTGAGTATGCACACATGCATGTAGCCTCCAAAACATAATATCCTCTTCACTAGGTTTTCTTTATATTACCCTCTGTAACATTACTCCTCTTTCATCATCCTAATTCTTTTAACTTACCACTCCAACATTTAATATTTCTCTTTACTACTTTATTGCTATAGAATATAATTACTATCCTTCAAGGAGTTTCTAAATTGTAAACTGATTTTTAACCAACAACGGTATGCTTCATGAAAAATACTATAAAAAGTGAAAGTCACTAGGCCAGAATACTGGAGTGGGTAGCAGTTCCCTTCTCCAGGGGATCTTCCCAACCCAGGGGTTGAATCCAGGTCTCTGGCATTGCAGGCGGATTCTTTACCAGCTGAGCCACCAGGGAAGACCAAGAATACTGGAGTGGGTAGCCTATCTCTTCTCCAGTGGACCTTTCTGACCCAGGAATCAAACTGGGGTTGTCCTGCATTGCAGACAGATTCTTTACCAGCTCAGCTACCAGGGAAGCTCCCCAAAACACACACACACACACACACACACACACACACCCCAAAGCTAACAATTGGGACATATATGCATTATCTTGGAACAAATTATTTTAAGAGTGGAGAAAAATATTTTATAAATACCAATTATTACCATTTTATAATATAATGTAAAAGCTAAATGATAAGAGGCCCCTAATGAGGAATGATGCTAAAGCTGAAACTCCAGTACTTTGGCCACCTCATGCGAAGAGTTGACTCATTGGAAAAGATTCTGATGCTGGGAGGGATTGGGGGCAGGAGGAGAAGGGGACGACAGAGGATGAGATGGCTGGATGGCATCACGGACTCGATGGACATGAGTCTGAGTGAACTCCGGGAGTTGGTGATGGACAGGGAGGCCTGGCGTGCTGCGATTCATGGGGTCGCAAAGAGTCGGACATGACTGAGCGACTGAACTGAACTGAGCTGAATGAAGACTAGACTTGCTGCTTCTGCAAACAACTATAAAACTGGACAAAATACTAGAGAAAACTTCTTACAAATATCCTTCTCAAGAGAAGGGTGACACACCGGATTTGCTCTTGTTTTATGCCTGTAGGAGAAGGCAATGGCAACCCACTCTAGTACTCTTCCCTGGAAAATCCCATGGACGGAGGAGCCTGCTTAGCCTGTGGTCCATGGGCCCGGAAAGGTCGGACACGACTAAGTGACTTCACTTTCACTTTCATGCATTGGAGAAGGAAATGGCAACCCACTCCAGTGTTCTTGCCTGGAGAATCCCAGGGATGGGGGAGCCTGGTGGGCTCCTGTCTATGGGGTCGCACAGAATCGGACACGACTGAAGTGACTTAGCAGCAGCAGCAGTGGCAGCAGTCTCTTTCTAGATTATGCCACAAGAAGATGGGTTTAAAGCACAGAAGTCTTGCTAAGTTGAGAGAGCAGATATCAGAGATGTTACTGAAGTAGCCAGAATTTACTGAAAAAAATTTTGAGCAGAGAACCAAAAGGGGAAATTTGCCCAGAGAGATGGGCACAGAGTCTACATAGAGGTTCCCACATGTGTTTGGCTGAGAGCTGTCGAATCTATGTTCAAATGAGTAAAACTAAAGCAATTTACACACACACACACACACACACACACACACAAGTATACACGTGTTCCCCAACCTGAACCTCCCTTTTTTAACTACATGTGATACAAAGTTTAGCCTCAGTGATATTTAGTCTACAGTGTTGGCGAAAACCATCACCACTACAGTTCCAGAATATTTTCATCACTCCAAAAGGAAATCCCAATCCCAGTAGTCATTTCTTATTCTTCACCTCACCCTGAATTGTTTTT
Source organism: Cephalophus harveyi (assembly GCA_006410635.1). Taxonomy (NCBI): domain Eukaryota; kingdom Metazoa; phylum Chordata; class Mammalia; order Artiodactyla; family Bovidae; genus Cephalophus; species Cephalophus harveyi. The sequence continues at coordinate 12,394 of SJYT01002769.1, forward strand.
TTTTTTTTTTCTGGTGCAGTATCTCTCTTCCTTCTTTTTATTGAACTCCCAAGTATACAAAAATACAATTGAAGTGAAAAATTAGTTATTTTAGATATCCATTATCAGTCTGATAAAATCAGATATATAAATTAAATAACATTGTCTGATAGACACACAGTTGAAAGATTAATTTAGTTCCAATTAAAGGAATTGCTATGCATTATAGCTTAGTTTTCTCTCTAGGTGAAGAGATTCAGAATATATTGAAAATGCCAGAATTCAAAACTCCCAAGGAGGCTTCCTTAATCTTTGGCTTTTTCTTCCATTATCTTTCTCGACCTTTCTTCTCCAGCATCTTAACGTTTAATGGCTATATTTTCTCTGTTGCCCAGAGCTCATCTGATTTGCAAAGTATAGACAGAGACTAGCCTGGGTACCTGTGCTAAGAGGCCTCCAAACACAAATAAAATTAGACCACAACTAGTCTATTCTAGAGCAGTCAGTATTTTCATTCTACAGAAAGTATTGATGCAAATACTTCCACTTTTGGTGTGTGAGTGATAATGGAAAATTTTCAAATGTTTTTACAAGTTCTTTGACACTGTTATATCAACAAATGAAATTTAATCCCCCCCCCCTTTTGACTATAGTCAGTCAACTTTAGTGACTTGTTTCTAATAAATGGAATGAAGTGGACTTAATATCACATGCCTACTGAAGCAGGACCATTTAAACTGAGACAGGTTCCACCAGTTCTCTCACTTAGAGAGGTTATCCTTAAAAACCAGCTACCAAGAAACAAAGAGGCCCACATAGAGAAGTTACATGTATGTCCTCCAATGACAGCAGCTGGCTGAGATTCTAGTCAACAATTATTGCTGCTGCTGCTGCTAAGTCGCTTCAGTTGTATCCAACTCTGTGCGACCCCAGAGACGGCAGCCCACCAGGCTCCCCCGTTCCTGGGATTCTCCAGGCAAGAACACTGGAGTGGGTTGCCATTTCCTTCTCCAATCCATGAAAGTGAAAAGTGAAAGTGAAGCTGTTCAGTCATGTCAGACTCAGCGACCCCATGGACTGTGGCCCACCAGGCTCCTCTGTCCATGGGATTTTCCAGGCAAGAGTGCTGGAGTGGGGTGCTATTGCCTTCTCCAACAACAATTATTAAGCAGCAGATATTTAATTTAAAAAAAAATTCTTCAAAAAACTATGAATAAAAGATTACTGCCTCTTTTATATTATTCACATAAAGAATTTATACAAAAACCATACAGATAGCATTATATCTAATGATCAGAAACTGGACTTTTCCTTCCTAGATCAGAAACTATGCAAGAATGTTTTCTCTCACTATTGGGTTTCTAGAATTACTATGTAATATAGTTTGCTGAAACATCACTTATTCACAACTTGATCTGTAGATTCAATGCCATTCCAGTTAAATTCCCAGCAAGCTATTTCTTAGATAACAGCAGACTTATTCTAAAGTTTATATGGAAAGAAAAAAGACCTATGATAGATAACAATACCAAAGAACAAAGTTAAAGATCTCATACTACTTGATTTCAAGACCAATTATAAAGCTATATTAATCAGGATAGAAGCATTGGAAGAAAAATAAGACATAAATCAATGAAACAGACACACACAAACATAGTTAACTAATCTTTGATAATCATACAGATAACATTTAATGGAGAAATAGTCATCTTTTCAACAAAAGCAACTCCAAGTAAATATGCAAAAAATTGCTTAAACCCAGACCTTATATCTCACAAAAAATTAACTCCAAATGGGTCACATACCTTAATGTGAAATTCAAAGTTATGAAATTTCTGATGGAAACATAAAATAGTATCTACATGAACTTGGACTAACAATTTGTTTTCAAATATGATACCAATAGTATGATCCATGAAATTAAAAAGAAATAAAGACATACTTCATTAAAAATTTCTTTTCTGAAAATGACATTGTTGAGAGAATGAAAAAATTAGTCACTAAGAGAAAATATTTACAAAACACATATTTGATAAAAGATTTGTATTCAAAATATACCAAGAGCTATTAACACTCAGTAATTATAAAACTAAGATCATGGCATCTGGTCCCATCACTTCATGGCAAATAGATGGGTAAACAGTAGAAACAATGGCCGACTTTATTTTTCTGGGCTCCAAAATCACTGAAGACAGTGATTGCAGCCATGAAATTAAAAGACGCTTACTCCTTGGAAGGAAAGTTATGACCAATCTAGATAGCATATTATAAAGCAGAGACAGTTCTTTGCCAACCATGATCCACCTAGTCAAGGCCATGGTTTTTCCAGTAGTCATGTATGGATGTGAGAGTTGGACTGTGAAGAAAGCTGAGCACCAAAGAAATGACGCTTTTGAACTGGGGTGTTGGGGAAGACTCTTGAGAGTTTCTTGGACTGCAAGGAGATCCAAGCAGTCCATCTTAAAGGAAATCAGTCCTGAATATTCATTGGAAGGACTGATGCTGAAGGTGAAACTCCAATACTTTGCCCACCTGATGCAAAGAACTGACTCATTTGAAAATACCCTGACGATGGGAAAGATTGAGCAGAAGGGGACGACAGGGGATGAGATGGTTGGATGGCATCACCAACTCAATGGACATGAATTTGAGTAAACTCTGGGAGTTGGTGATGGACAGGGAAGCCTGGCATGCTGTAGTCCATGGGGGTCTCAAAGAGTCGGACACGACTGAGTGACTGAACTGAACTGAAAAGGTATAAACAGACATCTCATCAAAGAAAATACCAAAATGACAACCTAAGCATCTTGAAAAGGTTTCACATCACCTGCCTTTCAGTTCAGTTCAGTTCAGTTCAGCCGCTCAGTCGTGTCTGACTCTTTGTGACCCCATGAATCGCAGCATGCCTAGCCTCCCTGTTCATTACCATCTCTCGGAGTTCACTCAGACTCATGTCCATCGAGTCAGTGATGCCATCCAGCCATCTCATCCTCGGTGGTCCCCTTCTCCTCCTGCCCCCAATCCCTCCCAGCATCAGAGTCTTTTCCAATGAGTCAGCTATTCACATGAGGTGGCCAAAGCACCTGCCTTTAGGGAACTGCAAATTGAAACAGCAGTGAGATAATTCTCTATATCTATTACAATGGCCAAAATCTGAAAACAGTGACAATACCAATATTTTTAAAAAGAAGAACAACAAGAACTCTCATTTACTACTATGGGGATATAAAATGGTATAATGACTTAGAAGATGGGTTGGCAGTTTCTTACAAAAGTAAATATAGTCTTACCATATAATCCTACTGCCATGCTTCTATATATTTATTCAATTGATTTGAAAACCTGCTGCTGCTGCTAAGTTGCTTCAGTCATGTCTGACTCTTAGCGACCGCATGGACTGTAGCCTACCAGGCTCCTCCATCCATGGGATTTTCCAGGCAAGAGTACTAGAGTGGGTTGCCATTGCCTTCTCCAGATTTGAAAACCTATGCCTATACAAAAACCTATAGATGTTTATGGCAAATTTATTCATAATTTCCCAAGCTGGAAGCAACCAAGATGTCCTATAAGAGGCGAATAGGTAAACTATATCTATATAATTTAGCAATAAAAAATGAGTTATCAAGCCATACAGAACATAAATGAATCTTAAATGCATATTGCTAGTAAAATAAACAAGTCAGCCATACAGAAGACAGAAAATAGCAGAATTCTCTAAAGCAATTATCCATCAAAAAATTAATTAAAAAGAACAGTCTGAGAAAGCTACATAAACTATGATACCAACTATGTAACACTCTGGAAAGGCAAAAATACATCATGGGTTGTCAGGAGTTCAAGAGACAGGGGTTGCAATAGATGAAGTACAGGAAATCTGGGGGTGATGAAACTGTTCTGTGAGGCTCTCTAATGGTAAGTAATGGACATCAAGCATTTGTCAAAACTCACAGAACTATACAGCACAAAAGGTGAACCTGAAAGTATGCAAATATTTGTGAGATTATTCAGGGGTTTAGGGGAGTCATGGGATGAAATGCTAAATGTGACCAGAACACTTAGCTATATTACAGCTATATGAAACCATGTCACTGAATAGTATGGAAGAACAATTTGCTGAGCTAAGTCACATTGGAAATGAGTGGAGTATATTCCACTAAAGGAAAAAAGAGCTGTACATAAATACTGTAGTCTAGTTGATAAAATTGTTTCCCATGGGCATATGTATTAGTCATTTTGAACCCACTTTCTTTGTATGCAGGAGCTAAGCAATAAGGAAATGTTAGGGGATGGTAGGAGTAAGCTTTCTCAGTGTTGGAATGGGAAGTTACAGATTAGGGAAAGAAAGCTAGATTAGAGTTGAGACCTCAGTATCAATTCATAGTTAGTATAGATATAGATAGCTAAAAATAAAAACATGTGCATATGCATAGGTTAATGCACAAACATGTACCTCCATGCTGTGTCAGCTGAAAGACCCTAGAAATAATAATGCCCTACTAGCAACAAGAATACCTAGCACCTAGACTTTGGACCTCAATAAAAAAGAGGAAAGGATGGTTCTTACAATGGCACGGGAAGTATATAAACAAGACTAGAGCATTTTATAATTCCAGAAAGTAAGAAAGCCCTAAAAAGAAAAAAAAAAGAAAAAAAATCCCACAATTATGAGGATAAGTCAAAGGAATCGGGAGTCATCTCAAAGAGTTCTCAATATCCAAAATGAAAAAACTTGAGGAACAAAGTAAGCCAAGCAGTATTATACTATAATCCACAGTATAAAACAAATATGCATGAGTCCATAAAAATAACTAGGGATTAGTAATAAATGAGAGAGAAAAATACATGACTTCCAAGTAACTTATGTAGATGCTCTGCCCTTAAGGAGGACATAAAATCATAATTTCCCAGTCCTTAAGTGTGAACTACACACACTGACTTTCTTCCAGAGGGTATATAATGAAAGGGAGGGGAAAACATACCTCACCTCAAGCAGATGATCAAGATTAAACTAGTAGGAAGAATACTGGCCTCTATGATGTATACATTGTAGGCCCTGGAACGTGTGGATATGCTAGGCTACATGTCAAAGGCAAATTAAGGGTGCAGTTGGAATTAAGTTTCCTAATCAGCTGACCTTCAGATGGGCCTAATGTAATCACAAGGGTCCTTAAAAATGGAAGAGGGAGACAGAAGAGGAAAGTCAGAAGAAGATGTGACTGTGAATAAAGGCACTGAGGAGTATGGCATTGCTGAATGTGAAGGTGGGGGAAAGGGGCTAGGAGTCAAGAAATAAGGAAAGCCTCTAGAAGGTAGGATGGCAAGAACACAGATGCTACCCCAGAGCCTACGAAAAAAATATAGTTCCTGTGACATCTTGATTTTAGCCCAGTAAGACCAATGTTGGATTTGTAAACTATAGAAACAGAAGGTAATATCTTCTTGTTTCTTAAACATCTTAAGTTTGTGGTAATTCATTACAGCAAAACTAGAAAATGAACAAAGGTAACATCAACAATGGGAAGTCACACTGGTAATTTACACCTTTGACATTTTGTGATGAGAATGGCATATTATCTCTGCAGTTTCACCCTCAAAATATATTACCCCAGTCTAATAATGAGAAACACATCAAACAAATCACAACTTAAGCATATTAATACGAAAACACCTGACCAACAATTCTTGACAATTACAAGGTCATTGAAAGTAAAGGAAGTCTGAGAAACTCTTGAGGCCAAGAGGAGTTTAAGGAGACATGACCATGTATGCAATGTAATGTCTTATCTAGAATGAAATGCTGAAACAGAAAAAAGGACATTAGGATAAAACTGAGAAGATCTGATGGAGAAGGCAATGGCACCCCACTCCAGTACTCTTGCCTAGAAAATCCCATGGATGGAGGAGCCTGGTAGGCTGCGGTCCATGGGGTCGCTAAGAGTTGGACACGACTGAGTGACTTCACTTTCACTTTTCACTTTCATGCATTGGAGAAGGAAATGGCAACCCACTCCAATGTTCTTGCCTGGAGAACCCCAGGGACAGGGGAACATGGTGGGCTGCCATCTATGGGGTCGCACAGAGTCGGACACAACTGAAGCGACTTAGCAGAGAAGATCTGAACACATGATAGCTCAGCACTTTAGTTGATACTAATATATCAATATTGATTCATTACTTGTGATAAAAGTACTATACTAATGTAAGATGTAATAGGAATGGAATCTGGGTATGGAGTATTCAGGACCTGTTTACTATCTTTGAAAACAAATCGTAAATATAAAATTGTTATCTAACAAAAAGTTGATTTTAAAAAAGAAGCCTTTGAGATGACTTGAATTCTAGACACTGACTGACTTCTGTGACATGAGTGATCCTAAGGGAGAGAAACTTGACTAAGATCAACCTCAGAACTATGAGAGACACTATTTTTTTTTTTTTAATGTTGTTTTTAATACCATCAGATCCATCGTGGTTTCTTTTGCAGAAATAGATAAAGGGAACAATCTCAAAAACTAAGAAATGTCCTTTGCAGCCCTTTCCCTGACCCTCACTAAGCTCTCCTCTGCAAAGGTGGCTAAGCAGTCGCTTCAGTCGTGTCCGACTCTGTGCAACCCATAGACGGCAGCCCACCAGGCTCCCCCATCCTTAAATAGCAATAGTAAAAGCCAAACCCATTTACTGAGTGCTTATTTTATGCCATACTCTTTATATATATATATATATATATATATATATATATATAAAATATACATAATGACATTCAATCCTACAGCTCCATGATGAACCTACTATACTGATCATCTTATAGATGATGAAACCAAGACTCTGGGAAATAAGGTAACTTCTTAAAGTTGCACAGCTAGTAGGCACTGCAGGAAGACCTGTAACTAGATGATTTGACTCCACAATCTATGTAGTAACTAACACAATATACTTCCAACTAACAAAGAAGCCATCTGCACCACCTGGACTGCATAAACACTGAAAAAAAAAAAAAAAAGAAACCAGAATTATCACTTCATGGCAAAGAGATGGGGAAACAATGGAATCAGTGACAGACTTTCTTATTTACCTCCCAAAGCATTGCAGGTGGGGACTGCAGTCATGAAATTAAAAGATGCTTGCTCCATGGAAGAAAAGCTATGACAAACCTAGACAGCATATTAAAAAGCAAAGTAGAGATATTACTCAGTTGACAAAGGTCTGTCTAGTCAAAGCTATGGTTTTTCTAGTAGTCACGTATGGATGTGAGAGTTAAACCATAAAGAAGGCTGAGCACTGAAGAACTGATGCTTCTGAACTACGGTATTGGAGAAGACTGTTAAAGAGTCCCTTGGACTGCAAGGAGATCCAACCAGTCAATCCTAAAGGAAATCAACCCTGAATATTCATTGGAAAGACTGATACTGAAATTGAAGCTCCAGTACTTTGATCACCTTATGCAAAGTATTGACTCATTAGAAAAGACCCTAACACTGGGGAAGATTGAAGACAGGAAGAGAAGGGGATGACAGAGGATGAGATAGTTGGCACCACTAATTCAATGGACATGAGTTTTAGCAAGCTCTGGGAAATGGTGAAGGACAGGGAAGCCTGGTGTGCTGCAGTCCATGGGATGGCAAAGAGTCAGACATGACTGAGCAACTGAAAAATACCAAAAGACTTATTCCAGGATCTTGGAGATCAAGCCATCCTACAGTAGTCACATACCCCATCCTCAGATACCACTTTAAATTCCTTTATTCTTGACACCTGTCTTTTCTTGTAAACTTGTTCCCATATTTTCTGTGCTTTCTCTCCCTACTCCATTTTTCTCACTGTTCCCTTCTAATTCTTCCCTTTGGCCTCTGGAATGACTCTATCATGGTCAACAAACTTTCCTACATACTCAACTCTCTCACAGCGTGCTAACTCCATTCAGCTTAGTTTCTCTCATCACTGATAAAAATTTTGTTGGTGGTAATGATGATAGTAGTTGTTATCAAATTATAACCTAGTATTAAGAACCCTCTCTTGAGATTTGTCATATCCATTGATATATATCTGCACAATCTTGTTATCTTTCCTTAATACCATTATTTACCATCCTGATAAAATCTATAGCCATTGAAGGCTGTGGTGGGCTGACCCAGGTGTGGCTCTGTCTCCAGCCTCTAGACTTGGAATTTCATCTCCTTAACTCAAGATCCTGCAACTCTTCTTTACAGAAGTCACCCACATGCACAGTCAAATATTAGCTACTGCTGATTTTTCTCAAAAGTTCTGCCTCCAAATTGCAAGTTTTAATAATCCATTTTCTTAATACCTTTTTTGGGGGACTTCAACTATACTCTTGTAACAGTATCAATGATGTCGCTTTTGTTTGATCTGTTATAATTATTTGGAAAAACAAGCAATGTCAGTGCTCGAATCCTGAATATTTCTAACATTCTATCTTTCCATCTTTTCTGCAATTCTTAATACAGTTGAGAGAAAGTGACTTAATTGTATCATTTTTGTCACTGTAAATTTATAGTCCTCCCAAACTTCTTGGAAATCTCTGCATATGACAGAATTGGCTTCCTTTACTATTCCTCAGGGCTTAATTATACCTCCATATAAACTAGAGATTCTCTATGGCCTTCTAAAATGTTCCTCAAAATGTTACAGATGCTCACAGAGAATTTTGATATAACCTGCCACCTCTATTACGTACACAAGGTGATCAGTAAACCTACCTAGAATGATTCTGGCTATGTATTTTCTTACTCATAGATAACTATTTTTAGACATTTTTTCAAATGCTTTATAAGAATTTCAACACTTAGTCATCATGAGAATCTATCGAGATATATATAATCACCATTTTCAGATGAGGAAAAGGGATTAGAGACCATAGCTCAGGTCACATAGAATGTGAGTATCCGCGTTCAGAGTTGAACGCTTCCAACATTAAATTGGTGCTTTGGTCCACCATGTCTCTTGTTTCAGCAGTCTCAAACGCACTGTTGGGTATATTTTCATACTGGTCACTCCAATGTAAATGTAGAGCTGGCTGCATTTCTCTGCAGCAGAGAAAAAGAGAGCATTTGCAGGCCTGGGGGAAATCATTCTGACATTTTCAAGTTTTAGCAAAGTTTCAGACTCCACATGTTTCAAAGCACTTGGAAAGCTATCCTCTGCATTTGTTTGAGAGCTGCACGATGACATCCAAAGAGCAGAGGCTCAAAGTCTGCAGTAGCCCGGAGCAGGCACAGATCTCCGAGATTCTGACAGGAGACTGACTTTCTGAGGTGAGCAAAAATGAAGAACTGTGGAGTATTCACTTTCTTGTCCCTCTTGTCCCTTCTGTTTTCAATGCCCTGATGATTCGATTCAGATTATGTAAACTTCATCAGGTTAAAGGAATCAGTCCATGGCCAATTACTAACTTGATGACAACATGGCTTGTTGACAGCAGGATCACCAGATAAACCAGCTGTCACAGGTTGCTGCAGACTTTCTTTAAAATGAATTCTCTTATTTAATGAACTATTTCTGATAGTGGAAATATCAGAAATTCTGGAGACAGGTGGAAATTTCACTGTATTACTGAGAAAAGTTTATGTATGGGGAAAGAACCCTTTCTACAAAAATTGAATTATATTTAAAAAATGTCAAATGTGTGCCCTGCACACAGACACTGAGTTTTCTTTGGGCCAACCTTCAAAAATTTAACCATATTCTTGCTTGCGGAATGTGTGTGTGTTTTTTTTTTCTTTCAGGTAATACAAGCTTAACTAGAACAACAGCAACAAACCAATGGGTCCAGAGAATCAAAATCCAGTTTTAGACGCAAAGGCTTTCTGTTTCGCCTCCCCCTCCCCCCCATAGCATAAATTTTAGCACCTTTTTGTTTTTTACACTTGATGAATATATTAGTTCAATACATACCTGCTTAATTTTTTCCATATAAATCTACCACTTTCAAAGTTTGCATAGGCATAATCTCATTTCTTACACAACAAGCATAGCTTCATTTGCATTTCATATTCTCATGTGAGACTACAGTTACTTTTTTAAATTAACTTATCCTTTACTATATTGAGTTGTTTAAACATGTTAGTTACTATCTTTTCATCTTTGTAAATTCTGATCTTCTGGATGATTTGCAAAGTTTAAAGAGAATTTAACATTTTATACATTGTCATGTTAAAGCATGCAGCAGAAAGGCGTTCCTGCTATAACATTTTAAAACAGTTCTCTAAATTGATACTGAAGGTTGGGTCATTTGTGAATCTGATTCTCAATCTTTGGAGTGCACCAGAAATGCACTAAAAATTTAGGTGCTTCTTGAGACTGCAAGAGATGGAGACTTGAGTGTTTATATGTTAACCAACCTTCACAGGGGACTCTGTAGCATATGAAGTCTGAGATCCAATGCACAGTCAGATTTTTTTCAAATTCTCTAACAGCTTTGAGTTTATTATGTGTCACTTTCATTATGTTTTTAGCAAATGAATGAGAACAATAAATTCTATGCTAGCTCTTGGAAAACTTTTGCCCAAGAATAAAACTTTTAATGTGAGCCTATCTAGTCCATTGGGATGGGTAGTCATCCAATGGTGACACACAGAAAATGAGTGACAAAATTAACAGGGAAAGTTTTTATTAAAATTATTACCCTACTGCCTAAATTGATGACAACATGTAATTTTCTTCTTTGTAGCCCTCACTATAATTTGCTTGATTTATTTCACTAAGAGAAAAGTTATATTTTTTTATGATCACTGTAGCAACATCAAAAGAAGGTGCTTTCATGTGGTAAGCATTTTATAATGCCAACCAAAAGGAACATCCTTAATAGGAAGAAACCAAAAGGTTAATTTCAATTATGATCATCCTATGCCTGTGATGACTTGAGTGATCCTGCTCAGATCATATAGAATATACAAAACACACTCCTCCTACACATAGAACCCGTGAGAGAGATACCCTGCTCTTTAAATGTTCCAGTCCTTAAAATAGATATTTCTAAAGATCAGCCTTGGAACTCAGAATTCACAGTCCCAACTTCCGTATAAAAAAAAAATTACTAAGATAACTCTCACTGTATTTATTTTTTTTCCTGAGTCCTTGGTACCCCTCCTTGGCATTGGTTTAATGCCAAGAATATATTTCTCTATTCCTAAACTCTGGATTTCCTCAAGGATAAAGGCAATGCATCCTATAGAGATAAAGTTGATTTCTGAGGCCATACGATTCTCAAGGAGAGAAATACATCCTTTACCTCTAAATCTAACCATATCATTTTCCACCTTAAAATCCATGTGCTATCTCCTTAGCATAAAACTAAAGCTCCACAATATGGCTTAAGCCTTATCTACAAACTTGTTTCTTCCTTTCTCCAGTCTTATCTCCTATGATTTTTGTCTTCCCCCTGAAAAGTCAGGGCCACAGTAACCTGTCTGTAGCTTCATGAACATTCCATTTTGCTTCTTTTCTCACTGCTCATGCTCTCTCTGTAGTATATGTCCTCAGGTTCTGCAGTCTAACTTCCTTCTGAAACTTTTAATTTTACAGCTCAGAAAAGGCATATAATAAGAATCATCCTTGGGTTTCAGGCTAGGTTACGTGATATGCCCTACAGTTCCATAATACTTTGTGTACATTCTGCCAGAATGGATTTCACTTTTTAAAAAATTTTATTCCTTTCCCATCACACTGATCTATTGATAGATGGAAATATGTCTAATTCATCTTGCTGCTGCCAAGTTGCTTCAGTCGTGTCCGACTCAGTACGATCCCATAGACGGCAGCCCACCAGGCTCCCCCGTCCCTGGGATTCTCTAGGCAAGAACACTGGAGTGGGTTGCCATTTCCTTCTCCAATGCATGAAAGTGAAAAGTGAAAGTGAAGCCTCTCAGTCGTGTCTGACTCTTCGCAACCCAGTGGACTGCAGCCCACCAGGCTCCTCCGTCCACGGGATTTTCCAGGCAAGAGTACTGGAGTGGGCCGCCACTGCCTTCTCTTGAAAATGTCTAGAAATAGTCTCACAGTTGACCCTTAATAAATGTTGAATAAGAGAATGAATGGATATTTCTAACTCATAGATAGGAGATACAATAAGCCTATGGGTTTATTCAGAATGCAGATACATAGGCCCATATTTTATCTATCAAAACTGAACATCAGGGTGTGGGGCCTATAATATGACTTTTATTAGCTGTCCAGGTGATTTAGATATACATTATATTTTGAGAGGAGTAAGTCAATAAATTTCTAAGCCTTTCTCTGAGGAAGCTATTGTTTACTCAAGTATCAGTCTACATAACTAAATGATAAATGTAATCCAAATTATTATGGGGTGCATGAATCACCAACACAACACTTATTTTTAAAATCCTTTAATGTTTTAAAGATTTATCCTGTGGAGCTGTTTATTTCTTCAACCAGGGCAGAAGTGTGAAAGATTTCTTCACAGTTCTTCTAATTATACAATCACACCATCAACGATGTAAAATGAATCAATACTGCAATGCTGTTTCAGTACACAGCTTTTGGAAGAAATGCATTATGAAGCTAGGCTACACTGTCAATTTAAAACAAAACTGAGTCTAGAATGAAATGAAACAGAGCATCAGAAATGTATTCTATATTTTCCCTCCTGTCATGCCCAGAAAAGGAGATACAAGAGCTTATAAGGGATCACTCAATATCATTTTTAATATTTAAGTTTACTCTTTTTAATGAAATGTTATCACACAACCTTCTCCTTATTTCCATTAAAATTTATTTAAAAAATAAAACCTTGGCATTCTACATTTTTCATTCCATTTTTAGAAAATGAGTGTAAATAGAAATTGGGTTAGAATGTTTCCTTAGTCTTACGTGATCTTTCATTTTTGCAGCCCAACCTACATTTCCCTATGATCAATCAAGAACTGTGGAGGAATAATGCAAGAGTCTGTCAAGGTCAAAATACAAATTCTTCAAAAGAATTCAGGATAGATAGAACTTTGCTGAGCAGTAACAGTGGAAACAGTGTCAGACTATTTTGGGGGGCTCCAAAATCACTGCAGATGGTGATTGCAGTCATGAAATTAAAAGACGCTTACTCCTTGGAAGGAAAGTATTGACCAACCAAGATAGCATATTAAAAAGCAGAGATATTACTTTACCAACAAAGGTCCATCTAGTCAAGGCTATGGTTTTTCCAGTGGTCATGTATGGATCTGAGAGTTGGACTGTGAAGAAGGCTGAGCGCCGAAGAATTGATGCTTTTGAACTGTGGTGTTGGAGAAGACTCTTGAGAGTCCCTTGGACTGCAAGGAGATCCAACAAGTCCATCCTAAAGGAGACCAGTCCTGGGTGTTCAGTGGAAGGACTGATGCTGAAGCTGAAACTCCAATAGTTTGGCCACCTGATGCAAAGAGTTGACTCAGTGGAAAAGACCCAGACACTGGGAGGGATTGGGGGCAGGAGGAGAAGGGGACGACAGAGGATGAGATGGCTGGATGGCGTCAATGACTCAATGCACATGAGTTTGGGTGAACTGCAGGAGCTGGTGATGGACAGGGAGGCCTGGTGTGCTGCAATTCATGGGGTTGCAGAGTCGGACAAGACTGAGCGACTGAACTGAACATTTATGAACTGATGTAGTTCATTTATTTAATGGAAAGTCAGAGGATGTGGGTCACATGGGAAAGCTGTGCCAAACTAGGTATGATCTTGTTTGTAATTTACCCACAAGTGACTTTTGAAAGGCAAGAAAGATCCCACTGTAATTGGCTAGAATTTCAATAAAAAGGAAGACATTTCTACAACAATGATTACATCCTAACGAAAAGCCAAATATGTTAGCACATATGATATTCTTGGGGGATAGATGAGGAAAAAGTGGAAACAATGTCAGACTTTATTTTTGGGGGCTCCAAAATCACTGCTGATGGTGACTGCAGCCATGAAATTAAAAGATGCTTACTCCTTGGAAGAAAAGTTATGACCAACCTAGATAGCATATTGAAAAGCAGAGACATTACTTCGCCGACTAAGGTCCATCTAGTCAAGGCTATGGTTTTCCTGTAGTCATGTATGGATGTGAGAGTTGGACTGTGAAGAAGGCTGAGCACCAAAGAATTGATGCTTTTGAACTGTGGTGTTGGAGAAGACTCTTGAGAGTCCCTTGGACTGCAAGGAGATCCAACCAATCCATTCTGAAGGAGATCAGCTCTGGGATTTCTTTTTGGAAGGAATGATGCTAAAGTTGAAACTCCAGTACTTTGGCTACCTCATGTGAATTGTTGACTCATTGGAAAAGACCTTGATGCTGGGAGGGAATGGGGGCAGGAGGAGAAGGGGACAACAGAGGATGAGATGGCTGAATGGCATCACTGACTCGATGGATGTGAGTCTGAGTGAATTCCAGGAGATGGTGATGGACAGGGAGGCCTGGCGTGCTGCGATTCATGGGGTCGCAAAGAGTCGGACACGACTGAGCGACTGAACTGAACTGAACTGATGATATTCCTAAGATAATTTAACACTGCTGTTTCAATAAACTATTGGTTTGGGGTTTATTTGGAAAGGAAACAGTCTCTGTACAATCATGCAAAATGTTATTTGAACAAGGATAAACCATTTTGCTAAAAGAGTAGGGAGGTAACAAACATGGAAAAATGGTATCTATGTTGGAATTTGTATTTCAAGTGCTGTCTATGTATCAGACAATGTCAGTGCTTTAGACCAGTACTTGATTTAACAGCTCTACCATTCTGGTATGTATTTTCATCACAAAAATTTACAGATGGTGAATCTAGGCATCACAAAATCAGAACTTGGCACAGAAAGACCCCATAAGAATCCAAGTGAATCTAACTCTGAAGCACACCCTTTTCCCCCTACGCCATAGTTTACAGATCATGGATTTGCAGTCACTTTGACCTTCATGGTGTCTACCTTCTTGTCTCCAATGATCACAAATCTCTCCAACTGACTTGTTAATTACACCTTCCATTCTCTTTCTTTCCCAATTCAGTATTTGGCAATTCTGTTGAACTGTAAGACTCAAAAACAGCAATAATATTAAATACATTATAGTTCCCTTTGGTTTGCAAATCACTTCAACTAGAAAAAACTTAAAAATGGTAATTAATAGCAATGGGAGTCCTGAAATATATTTGCTTTTGTAAAAATGTTAAAAGATCATTTAATACCTCCAGAACACCTTATTATTAAATGTTTGGAGTGATCTTGTGTTTGGCCTAACAGACATAGCTTATACACAGCTTAAGGGTAAGGATATCTCATTTTATCTTTTCTTTCATTATTTATCTTATCAATATAATCTTATAATTTAATACCAATGTCATAATCCAACAGTATGAAAACATAGAAAAAAAGACTCTCTCTTCCTTCTGCCTCTGTACCTCCATTTTTTTCTTTCCTTTTTCTTTCTTTCCTTTTTGCTCTTTCTCAAAGAGTGAATGAATGTCCTCTGTATTCTATACCCCATTTTAAGCAAGGACCTACTGTTGTTGTTCAGTAGCTAAGTCATGTCTAACTCTTTGTGACCCCATGGACTGTATCCTGCCAAGTTCCTCTGTCCTGCAATATCTCCCAGAGTCTCCTCAGATTCATCTCTATTGAGTTGGTGATGCATCACATCCTCAGGGAAGTCTTGTGGTGCAGCAGTAAAGAATCTGCCTGCAATGAAGGAGACATGGGTTCAATCCCTGGGTGGGAAAGATTTCCTGGAGAATGAAATGGCAACCAACTCCAGTATTCTTGTCTAGGAAATGCCATGGACAGAGGAGCCTGGCAGGCTATGGTCCATGCAGTCACAAAAGAATCAGATATGACTTAGTGACTACACACACACACATATAGATAACAAGAGTCTACTCTATAGCACAGGGAATTACACTCAACATTTTGAAATAATATATGAGAAAAAAATTCTGAAAAAAAAAATTGATTCATTGTGCTGTCCACCAGAAACACAACATTGTAAATTCATCAATAAAAATAAATATGTAAATAAACTTTTTTGAGCTTTATGCTTGAGGAAAAACTTCATATTGAGCAGCAGAGAAAGTCTGACTTTACAGTAAATTGGGCTACAGTTCATGGGGTCTCAAAGACTTGGATATGACTGAGTGGAGAAGGCGATGGCACCCCACTCCAGGACTCTTGCCTGGAAAATCCCATGGAGGGAGGAGCCTGGTAGGCTGCAGTCCATTGGGTCGCTAAGGGTCGGACACGACTGAGCAACTTCACTTTCACTTTTCACTTTCATGCACTGGAGAAGGGAATGGCAGCCCACTCCAGTGTTCTTGCCTGGAGAATCCCAGGGACGAGGGAGAGTCGGACACGACTGAAGCTACTTAACAGCAGCAGCAGCAGCAGAGTGACTGAACTGCAACAGGTAAGAACCTGGAGCAGTGAACAAAGGAAAGACCCAGACTTTAAGCAACTTTCATTCTAGTGGAATTTTACTCATATAAAATTAGAAATAAATTTCTGTTTATATCTTTACTTTTAAATTTTACAAATTTTTTCAGAAGATCAACATGTAAAATGGTATCTATGAGTACTCTTAATAATACTGTCTCTTATATTGAGACAAATTGAACGCTAGTCTCATGATAGATAGTGCTATCTATCCTACCACCCCTATTTCCATAAGACATAGCACAGTTCATGTTTAACTTAACTGGCATTCCCTAACTATATCATGAACTTAGGAAATTTGTACCTGGGGTTGAGCTTTTTAGGCAGTATCCACTATCTCCGTGCTATATTCAAATTTATATTTAAATTATTTAATAATTAATAAAATGTAAAATGTAGTTCTGCAACTACATTTCAACTAATTAATAGCCACATCTTTCTAGTGTCTATCCTATTTGACAATGCAGAGAACATCGTTACCATTGTTATAACCATTGGAAAGCTCCACCATAGAATTCTACAACTAAAATTGATGTCTATTGTTAGTCCGAATTGATAATTTTCACTCATGTTAGAAGAAATGTAATTTAGGCAACACTAGTTAATAAATCCTTTGAGAACAGGGAACAGATGTTAAATTTCATCAAATCAATTAAGATGATTACAGCTTTTAAAAAATAAATTCTCTTAAACTTCAGTGTATCATGTATTTAATAAAGATACTTTTTCTAAACTGTTAGTCATTCTTGCATTTCAAGTACAAGTACAATTTGTTGGTGGCATTTCATTGTGCTGTGTGAAATCCTGAGATTTTTTTAAGGAATGTCCCCCCTATGCCTGACATTAAATATAGTAGCTTATTTTTTGTATAGTATGTTAAGAGTGTGTATCAAACCATTTTTAGCTTTCAAAATTAGTTCAAGGAAGATTTAATCTTTGTTAATGCTATGGGACACACTATATACCTAAACAACCTATTCAAAAAATTTGGTCTGATACCTATTTTAGCATTTAAATGGTTAATTGATACAAATACATTTTCAAGTCAGCTTTCATAATTTATATTTTCCTAGATAATTGCCTTCAGCTGGGCTTCCCAAGTGGCACTAATGGTAAAGAACTCGCCAGCCAATGCAGGTTAGACCTAAGACTTGCTGGTTCAATCCCTGGGTTGGGAAGATCCCCTGGAGTAAGGGAATGGCAATCTACTCCAGTATTCTTGCCTGGAGAGTCCCAGGGACAGAGGAGCCTGGCGGGCTACAGTTCACAGGGTCACACAGAGTCAGACATGACTAAAACAACAGTACGGCACAGCACTGAAAGACAACTGCCACATTTATTGAAAATTTCCCAGTGTATTAGAAGAAATTTTCCTTTTATCCATTAAAAAGCTTCACTGAATTTAATGTTATTCTTATTCTTGATGTGTGACTTCAGCTGTGTCTTCTTTTTCTGAAATATCTTGCCTGAATTTGGATTTACTTACAAATTCTAATGTATTTCTAAGTTTAAGTAATTTTTAATTTAAAATGTTGATGACTTAAAAAAAAACTTTTGGAGCTGAGTGCTTATTATTCCATATTGAACAAAATAAGCATTTTCACTGTGTGTTTTCCCCATAAAATTCAGTTCTCGGTTACATTAGTCATATTTCAAATACTCAGTAATATGCATTTCTAGTGGCTACCACATCGAACAGTGAAGAGAACATTTCCGTCATTGCGGAAAGCTCAAATTAGATGGTATTACTAGCAATTTACTATTAAACTTTATGTCCATCACTGCCCAAATACTCTCAACTGCATCTCATAAATTTTTACATGCAATGTTCTAAAACAATATGAGTAGTTGGTTTGTGTAATTTGGAAATTATCTTTTTTCTGCAATCAAGAAAATTGTATTTTAAAGTTTAGGTAATTAATTTTAATTAAATTTAAATGTATATTCTTGGAGAAGGAAACGGCAATCCACTCCAGTATTCTTGTCTTGAGAATCCTATGGACAGAGGAGTCCATGGAGTCACAAAGAGTCGGACACAACTGAGTGACTAACACACAATTTATATTCTAGTGTCATGTTACTATGGTCAGAGAATGTGGTTAGTTAGCAACTTCGGAAAATTTTCTAAACTGTTCTCTCTAGCTTGGAATGAGATTTTTTGTTGTTGTTTGTTTTATAACTGTTGCATCAACATTTAAAACAATGCTCTATGAGCATGTAATCTCTGTTCACAGCATAAAATGTTAAATATCTTACAGATACATTTTTAAAAATTGTAGTAATATAGTAAACTTCCAGATTATCTCATTTAAAGGCTCTACTATTCTTTTTTTCCCTCAGGGAGCCTACAATTCTCTATAGCTACTTGCAAAAAACATACTTTCTTTTTTAAGAACTGACTCTTAGTCCCCTGAGGGATCCTCCAAGGATGGCGGAGAGACAGTGTGTACTCTACTCCCTGGGACACTAAATAAGTAGTCAGTAGTAAACTATGGGCATTTAGAGGACTCATGACCCGAATATTTCCAACCATATGTACAATCCACAATTTGAGAAAGGTTTTTATCTTCTACATTTTTCTTTTAAACTGCAATTTTCTCTTTAAATTTCTAAGCCACTTTCATCTTAGTGGAAGGAGGCTATGCCATTTGAAAAGGGGTAAGAATTGCTGCTTTAGAACTGTGGTGTTGGAGAAGACTCTTGAGAATGCCTTGGACTGCAAGGAGATCCAACCAGTTCATTCTGAAGGAGATCAGTCCTGGGTGTTCTTTGGAAGGAATGATGCTAAAGCTGAAACTCCAGTACTTTGGCCACCTCATGCGAAGAGTTGACTCACTGGAAAGACTCTGATGCTGGGAGGAATTGGGGTCAGGAGGACAAGGGGACAACAGGGGATGAGATGGCTGGATGGCATCACCAACTTGATGGACGTAAGTCTGAGTAAACTCCGGGAGTTGGTGATGGACAGGGAGGCCTGGTGTGCTGCGATTCATGGGGTCACAAAGAGTTGGGGACATGACTGAGTGACTTAACTGAACTGAAGTTCCCAATAGCTATTATCTGCTTAAAAATTGAACACACTTTCCTGGACTGAGACTGTTTGACCATCTTTTTATAATGATATTGTAGGTAGTCCCACCGACTCCAGTGTTCTTGCCTGGAGAATCCCAAGGATGGTGGAGCCTGGTGGGCTGCTGTCTATGGGGTCGCACAGAGTCGGACACAACTGAAGCAACTTAGCAGCAGCAGCAGCAGTAGGTAGTCCCACATTAGAAAGGGAAGGAAATCTAAGACCCATTGCAATTGTATTTACTCTGTTGCTTAATACAAGATTGTTGTTGTTGAGTTGTTATATCATGTCTGACTCTTTTGTGACCCCATGGACTGTAGCCTGCCAGGCTCCACTGTCCATAGAATTTCCAAGCAATACTGCTGGAGTGAGTTTCCATTTTCTTCTTCAGAGGATCTTCCTGACCCAGGAATCAAACCCATTGGCAGGTGGATTGTTAATCTATTTTATACATAGTAGTGTATATATGGGCTTCCCTTGTGGCTCAGATGGTAAAGAATCCACCTGCAATGGCTGGCGGGCTACAGTTCATGGTGGTCAAAAAGAGTCAGACACAACTGAGAGACTAACACTCACTTTGCATTTTCAGTGTATGTATGCCTTCCCAATCTCCCAATCCATCCCACCACCAACCCTTTCCACCCTTGGTCTCCACACATTTGTTCTCTCCATCTGTGTCTTTCAGCTTTGAAAATAACTTCAATGCTCCTGATTCTTTAAGCCATTTCCCCCTCTTATTTCTCTTTTCCTTGAAGATTTTAGAAGTTACTTATATGCTTGTAGACTATCTGGCACAAAACTGGAGAAAGCTTCAACTCTCAAACAGGTATTCCTGTACCTGATTCTGAACTTGTTTCTAACTGGCTGTGGGATGCATTTTTCCTCTTTGTATCTTAGTTGCATTGTTTGCAAAAAGGAAGGAAATGCATGTATCTTAGAGTTGTGATAAACATGAGATCATTTATAGGAAAATACTTAGCACCTAGTTCAACATTTTCATCCTCTTTGGTCATATTCTTCCATTGTTCTAACAGATTTTCAATGTCTAGAGAGAATATCACGGCACACAAGTCTCGTCAAACATCAACTGGTTTTAGTTCAGTTCAGGCAATATTTTTTCTACATACTTCTGCAGCAATAAACAATGATATTTAAATGGAAGCCTTTAGAAAAAAGCAGGACTGAATGTGGTTCAAATAAGTATGATAAGCTTGTAATGAGACTGTTTTGGACTTTTGTTTACTACTTTCTCACTGTGAAAGAGAAAAAAATAACTAGACTAGAACCTTTATTGAATTAAATTATTCTACTTCTAAAGGCTATTAGGAAGTTTTATGCTGACTTCACACTTGGCTCAATGGTCACAGTAATGAGAATTCCTCTGAAGAATATAAAGACTCTCAATCTATGAGAAGATAAATATGTTAAGTTTAGGAGATGTCACTGACTAATTTTCCATGAGAATTTCCTATATTTTAACTAGGAAAAATATCCTTGAAAATGTTTAAACTATTCACATGGATGACATAAAATATATTTTATATAAAGTTAATAGAAAATTATTAGATGAACAGCAGTGTTTTCAGGTTCAGTTTTTTGAGCTCTTTTCTTAAAAGGCAGGGCTTCCCTGGTGGCTCAGACAGTAAAGAATCTTTCTGCAATGCAGAAGACCTGGGTTTGATCCCAGGATTGGGAAGATACCCTAGAGAAGGGATAGGCTACCCACTTCAGTATGCCTGTCTGGAGAATTTCATGGACAGAGGAGCCTGGCAGGCTACAGTCCAAGAAGTCGCAGAGTCGGACACAACCGAGCAACTTTCACTTAGCAGCATGGTTTACTGGTTAACTGCATTTATGCACAAGTCAGGCTTTACAGGTTGAATAATAGTTCCACCCTTTACTAGGATAAACATGAATATCCTTGTATCTCAGGGAGCTCATCTGTACAAATGGATAGGAAGAGAGCAATCACCAGAGATACTATCAAGGAGTTGATATAGCATGTCAGTTCAGTTCAGTTCAGTTGCTCAGTCGTGTCCAGCTCTTTGTGACCCCATGAATCGCAGCACGCCAGGTCTCCTGTCCATCACCAACTCCCGGAGTTCACTCAGACTCACGTCCATCGAGTCCGTGATGCCATCCAGCCATCTCATCCTCTGTCGTCCCCTTCTCCTCCTGCCCCCAATCCCTCCCAGCATCAGAGTCTTTTCCAATGAGTCAACTCTTCGCATGAGGTGACCAAAGTACTGGAGTTTCAGCTTTAGCATCATTCCTTCCAAAGAAATCCCAGGGCTAATCTCCTTCAGAATGGACTGGTTGGATCTCCTTGCAGTCCAAGGGACTCTCAAGAGTCTTTTCCAACACCACAGTTCAAAAGCATCAATTCTTCGGTGCTCAGCTTTCTTCACAGTTTAACTCTCACATTCATACATGACCACTGGAAAAACCATAGCCTTGACTAGACGGACCTTTGTTGGCAAAGTAATGTCTCTGCTTTTAAATACTAGATACAGCATCTAGCAAGTGCTAAATAAAATGGCTTTGGAAGTCAATGGCAGTGGAGAAGCAGTGTGTAGCACAGCAGAGGAAACACCACAGGCCTGGACCCAGGCAGCCACAGCCCAGGCTCTGATCTGGCCAGGAGCTTCCTATGTGATGATGCAAGGCTGGCTTCATTTCTCTGGGACCTAACCTTCCCATCTGGAATTAGCTCTGAATTTTGAAATTCCATGAACTATTGATTTTTTTAACACTAGGGGAATAAGCTGATTGAATCAAAATCTGACATGTATTCAACATCTGTTCTTAGAACCCACAGTTAAAGAACTGAAATAAATGTGGAAAGTTATGGGGCTGTAACAGTCAGGATTATATTCAGAAGAACATATTAACAAATATATTATCTTCTGGCAGAGGCTGAAATCTATTGCAGGTTGCTGTGCTGTGCTTCTTCGCTCAGTGGTGTCCAACTCTTTGCAACCTCAAGGATGGTAGCCCATCAGGCTCCTCTGTCCATGGAGGACAGGCTGCTCTTGTCCATTCTCCAGGCAAGAATACTGGAGTGGATTGCCATTTCCTCCTCCAGAGGATTGAATATAGATTGATTCTAACTGGTTTCTAGGCTAGTAATCATAATATATGTGTGTGTATATATATATATATACACATACACACACACATACATACACACACATATATAAATGTAGTTTGAGATATACAAGGGTAATTTTCTTAGCATGGTTATCTTTAGATATAAACAACTTTGAAGTTTATATAAAGTCTTTATATAAAGACAAACTAGAGTTTTGTTTTGTTGTTAAGGAGAGATGTCTTACTCTGATTTAAATTATATTGGGAGAAGAAATCAATAAACTGATTATAGTAAACCAGCTACATTTTCCAGGAAGCCTACTTAGGACTAATGTAAAGAAAAACACATTTAGCATAGATTTTTAAAAGGCCAACTTTTTGTTCTTGCATATGTTTACATATGCTGTTTCCATTCTGCCACCAAATTAACAATTATATGAGCCAGAAGAACCCATCTGATCTGCACTGTTACACTTCCCTTGCTCCTATTATAGAATTATCTGGGAAGATGATGAAATACTGCTCACTACTAAGTGACTTATGTCTATATGGCCATTTATCATTAGAGGTAATTGTGGCTTGGTGTAGAGCCTGAAGTCCTAGTGTAATTCTGTGTTAGCAGTGGATCTTGGCAGTATAGGCTTTCTGTGTCCACCATCCTTTCATCCCACCTTTCTGGTATTTTCCATCTTAGCAAACGGAAACATTTATCTAAGCACAAACTGAAAGTCTGAATCATTCTTGACACTACCCTCCTTTTCACCACCTCTCGTACATTCAATCTAGCACTAAATCTTTTATATTTTATCTTAAATTTTTCTTGAACACTTCTATTTCTGTGTCTCTAACATGCCCACCTAACCCAACCTGTTTGTCTCCTGTTCTACTTGTCATCTCTAACTACCGTCTCTTCACTCACACTTTTCCTAATCCAGTCTCCACTATTAAATGACTTCCTTTGTTCTTAGGCTAAGGCACAAAAACCTCCGCACGACTGATTGCTTCTAATAGAGTATTGTCTCTCCATCACTTTTGCTTCCATATACACATCCTCAGGAAAGTCTTCCCATTTGGTTGCCTCCCTGAATAGTATTTATTGCACAATGTATTCATATATTCATTTATGTAGATATTTCATTAAGGTCTAGCTCTCTGTTACTATGCAAATTCCCTGAGAGCCCCCATTTGTGCCTGCTGTCACAAGGCCTTTTTTTTTTTTTTTTTTTGTCCAGCCATCATCTGTCCAAAGCACAGTTTGGAGCACAATTGGTACTGAATATATTTTGAATGAATAAATGGATAAATGAAAGAATGATTGCCAATGTTATAAACAGCTTTCTGGCTCATGGCTCAGCTTTTGACTAAGATACCTTTTAGTAACTAATTTAGGGGGGAAAACAAGAGAATCAATTGGACACGTTTAAATAACCTGTATAAAATATTTCATGTCATCAGGTTATTTTTATTTTGGTGTTTCCATGTGTCACTGTTAATTAAGTGATTAGAGTACTTTTCATTATTTAAATTTATTTCTTATCATCCTAATGTAGGCCAAATTTCCTCAGAAGTTGTGAGCTTCAGCTTAAAACTGCCTTTAGGCTATAAGGATGCAATTATACTGTATATTATGAAGTGTTAAATAATCATATACAATTTTTATTTAGACTTACTGCTTTTCTTCCAGCCTTCTTATACTCAAGTTTCTTTATTTTTCTTATTTTTTTCAGCTGTAAGCTCACATTAAGGGAGCCAAATAATAAATTTCCACTAGATACTTCACATATGCTCCTCACACAATATTACTCAAAAACAAACTTGCAAGTAGGCGTCTATTCTTTGGAGGCAGCACCCTAACAGATTGTTGAGTCAAACCAGAAGCTTTCTTTTCTCTCATTCCTCTCCCATCATCATCATTTCTCTTATTCCCTCTTCTCCTCTGCCCCTTTTGGCTTTGCTTCCCCACCTCCTCCCAACCTGTTCTCAGAGCATCTCCTCATGCCATCTCTACACTTTTGCTAGTCTACTCTCCTTCCCTCAACCTGCTCAGTACACACAGACATGTCTTGTTTAGCTGCAAATACAGATAACTTAGTCTTCCCACCGTTTTTCTCAGTCACATTGCACACTTGGTCTGTTTTCCCTGGGTTCCTTACACATAGTTTTCGACCTCGCACTTCTTATCACACGTGCCACATACAGATTTAGTCCTGCTCTCTCACTCACTAGCTATGTGACTTTGGGTTCTGTGCCTCTGTGACTTTATAGTAGTTTTCTCTACTAGAAATCAGACATTATGATGGTATTCAGAAACAAGGGCTCTGAACTAATACAATTTAAGGGATACTGCTTAAAAAATGATACTACAAAATTGAGAGCAAAAATTGGTGCAAGGTTGTTACTAATTGAGAATATGAGAAGAAACCAAATTAAATTTCAGCTTATTAAAACCTGATTCAGACCATAATATCACAAAAAATGAGGAAATAGGGGGCGATCCTAAGATGGCTGAGGAATAGGATGGGGAGACCACTTTTTCCCCCCACAAATTCATCAAAAGAACATTTCAATGCTGAGTAAATTCCACAATACAACTTCTGAATGCCGACAGAGGACATCAGGCACCCAGAAAAGCAGCTCATTGTCTTCAAAAACAGGTAGGAAAAAATATAAAAGACAAAAAAAGAGACAAAAGAGGTAGGGATGGAGCTCCATCCCGGGAAGGGAGTCTTGAAAAGAAAGTTTCCAAACACCAGGAAACACTCTCACTGCCGAGTCTGTGGCAAGTCTTGGAAGCACAGAGGGCAACATCACATGGAGGAAAAATAAATAAATAATTAAAACCCACAGATTACGAGCCCAACCGTAACTCCCCCAGCAGAGAAGCAGCGCAGATGCCTGCATCCACCACTAGCAAGCTGGGGCTGGGCAGGGAGGCATGGGCTGCTTTGCTTTTTAAGGATTGGGCCCAAATGCCCTGAGGGTAACCGGAGTGAGCTAACTTGGGCTAGCAAACCAGACTGCGATAGCTACCACGCGAAAAGCTCTAACATAAGACACTGCCAGGACCATGCCCAGAACAAAGGACGGAACAGAATTAGCAGGTTGCAGAACATCCCCCTCCGGTGACAGGCAGCCAGAGCTGGAAGGGCCAGAAGGGGGCAATAGCAGTCTCAGAGAGACATTAACTACAAAACTGCAAGCAGGTTTCTTTGCTAACTAAGACTTCTTGGGGTTCTGGACAGTCATCATCCGCCTGAGAAGATGCCCCAGTTGTCCACACAGAAAACTGAGCAGCAGGGACGGGAGAGGTGACCGCGCTCACCAAACACCTGAGCTACTTGGACCTGGGAAGGGCACAAAATGCAGGCCCAACCAAGTCTGCACCTCTGAGGAGTGCCTGAGCCTGAGCAGCTTAGACCTGGGAGGTGCATGCAGCCCAGGGCTGGTCTCGGAGTGTTCCCGGCAGAGCAATCTAGAGCCTGAGCTGTGTGCGCCGTGAGCAGGGGCAGGCCCAATGTGGCTGAGACACTGTGAGCACATGCCAGCGTTATTTGTTTGCAGCATCCCTTCCTCCCCACAGCGTGACTGAACAAGTAAGCCTAAAAAAAGTGTCCACTACCACTCCCCTTTTATCAGGGCAGAAATCAGACACTGAAGAGACCAGCAAACAGAAGAAGCTAAAACAGAGGGAACCGCCTTGGAAGTGACAGGTGCAATAGATTAAAACCCTATCGTTAGTACTGACTACATAGGAAGGGGCCTATGGATTTTGAGAAATATAAGCCAGACCAAGGAACTATCCAATAACGAACTGACTCCACACTGCCCACAATACCACCAGAGAAAGTCCTAGATATATCTTTACCATTTTTACGATCATTCTTTTTCTTCTTCTTTTCTTTTTTAACTTTTAAAAAATTTTAAAAGTTAAAATTACTATTTTAACTTAAAAAATTTTTAAGTTAAAATTAGTTACTCCTTTAATTTTCATTTTTATAACCTACTATTACTTTGCAAAAAAAGACCCTATTTTTATTTTATTTATTTATTGTAAAATTTTTGTTTTTACTTTATTTTACTTTACAATACTGTATTGGTTTTTGCCATACATTAACATGAATCCACCACGGGACCCTATTTTTAAAGCAAACTTCATATATATATATATATATTTTAATAATTCTTGTGACTTTTTTTTTTCTGTTTTTCTTTTCTTTAATATTGTATTTTTGAAAATCCAACCTCTACTCTAGATTTTTAATCTTTGCTTTTTGGTATTTGTTATCAATTTTGTACCTTCAAAAACCCAATCTTTAGTACCCATTTTTACTTGAGAGCAAGATTACTGGCTTGACTGCTCTCTCCTCCTTTGGACTCTCCTTTTTCTCCACCAGGTCACCTCTGTCTCCTCCCTCTCCCTTCTCTTCTCTACCCAACTCTGTGAATCTCTGTGTGTTCCAGACGGTGGAGAACATTTAGGGAACTGATTACTGGTTGGATCTGTCTCTCTAATTTTCATTCCCCCCTTTTATCCTCCTGGCCACCTCTGTCTCCTTCCTCCCTCTTCTCTTCTCTGTATAACTCCGTGAACATCTCTGAGAGGTCCAGACCATGGAGCGCACATAAGGAAGTGATTACTGGCTAGCTTGCTCTCTCCTCTTTTGATTCCACTTCATTTCATTCGGGTCACCTCTAACTCCCTCCTCCCTCTTCTCTTCTCCATGTAACTCTGTGAAGCTCCTTGGGTGTCCCTCAATGTGGAGAAACTTTTCATCTTTAACCTAGATGTTTTATCAATGGTGCAGTATAGAAGGAGAAGTCTTGAGACTACTGTAAAAATAAGACTGAAAACCAGAAGAAGGAGGCTTAAGTCCAAATCCTGAGAACATCAGAGAACTCTTGACTCCAAGGAACATTAATCAATAGGAGCTCATCAAATGCCTCCACACCTACACTGAAACCAAGCACCACCCAAGGGCCAAAAAGTTCCAAAGCAAGACATACCATGCAAATTCTCCAGCAACACAGGAACACAGCCCTGAGCTTCAATATACAGGCTGCCCAAAGTTACTACAAAACCATAGACATCTCATAAATAACTCATTACTGGACACTTCATTGCACTCCAGAGAGAAGAAATCCAGCTCCACCCACCAGAACACCGACACAAGCTTCCCTAACCAAGAAACCTTGACAAGCTACAGATACAACCCCACCCACAGTGAGGAAACTCCACAATAAAGAGAACTCCACAAACTGCCAGAATACAGAAAGGACACCCCAAACACAGCAATATAAACAAGATGAAGAGACAGAGGAATACCCAGCAGGTAAAGGAACAGGATAAATGCCCACCAAACCAAACAAAAGAGGAAGAGATAGGGAATCTACCTGAGAAAGAATTCCGAATATTGATAGTGAAAATGATCCAAAATCTTGAAATCAAAATGGAATCACAGATAAATAGCCTGGAGACAAGGATTGAGAAGATGCAAGAAAGGTTTAACAAGGACCTAGAAGAAATAAAAAAGAGTCAATATATAATGAATAATGCTATAAATGAGATAAAAAACACTCTGGAGGCAACAAATAGTAGAATAACAGAGGCAGAAGATAGGATTAGTGAATTAGAAGATAGAATGGTAGAAATAAATGAGTCAGAGAGGAAAAAAGAAAAACGAATTAAAGGAAATGAGGACAATCTCAGAGACCTCCAGGACAATATGAAACATTCCAACATTCGAATTATAGGAGTCCCAGAAGAAGAAGACAAAAAGAAAGACCATGAGAAAATACTTGAGGAGATAATAGTTGAAAACTTCCCTAAAATGGGGAAGGAAATAATCACCCAAGTCCAAGAAACCCAGAGAGTTCCAAACAGGATAAACCCAAGGCGAAACACCCCAAGACATATATTAATCAAATTAACAAAGACCAAACACAAAGAACAAATATTAAAAGCAGCAAGGGAAAAACAACAAATAACACACAAGGGGATTCCCATAAGGATAACTGCAGATCTTTCAATAGAAACTCTTCAGGCGAGGAGGGAATGGCAAGACATACTTAAAGTGATGAAAGAAAATAACCTACAGCCCAGATTATTGTACCCAGCAAGGATCTCATTCAAATATGAAGGAGAAATCAAAAGCTTTACAGATAAGCAAAAACTGAGAGAATTCAGCACCACCAAACCAGCTCTCCAACAAATGCTAAAGGATATCCTTTAGACACGAAACATAAAAAGGGCATATAAACCAGAACCCAAAACAATAAAGTAAATGGCAACGGGATCATACTTATCAATAATTACCTTAAACGTAAATGGGTTGAATGCCCCAACCAAAAGGCAAAGACTGGCTGAATGGATACAAAAACAAGACCCCTATATATGCTGCCTACAAGAGACCCACCTCAAAACAAGGGACACATACAGACTGAAAGTGAAGGGCTGGAAAAAGATATTCCATGCAAATAGAGACCAAAAGAAAGCAGGAGTAGCTATACTCATATCAGATAAAATAGACTTTAAAACAAAGACTGTGAAAAGAGACAAAGAAGGCCACTACATAATGATCAAAGGATCAATCCAAGAAGAAGATATAACAATTATAAATATATATGCACCCAACATAGGAGCACCGCAATATGTAAGACAAATGCTAACAAGTATGAAAGGGGAAATTAACAATAACACAATAATAGTGGGAGACTTTAATACCCCACTCACATCTATGGACAGATCAACTAAACAGAAAATTAACAAAGAAACGCAAACTTTAAATGATACAATAGACCAATTAGACCTAATTGATATCTATAGGACATTTCACCCCAAAACAATGAATTTCACCTTTTTCTCAAGTGCTCATGGAACCTTCTCCAGGATAGATCACATCCTGGGCCATAAATCTAACCTTGATAAATTCAAAAAAATCGAAATCATTCCAAGTATCTTTTCTGACCATAATGCATTAAGATTAGATCTCAATTACAAGAGAAAAACTATTAAAAATTCCAACATATGGAGGCTGAACAACACGCTTCTGAATAACCAACAAATCACAGAAGAAATCAAAAAAGAAATCAAAATATGCATAGAAACGAATGAAAATGAAAACACAACAACCCAAAACCTGTGGGACACTATAAAAGCAGTCTTAAGAGGAAAGTTCATATCAATACAGGCATACCTCAAGAAACAAGAAAAAAGTCAAATAAATAACCTAACTCTACACCTAAAGCAACTAGAAAAGGAAGAAATGGAGAACCCCAGAGCTAGTAGAAGGAAAGAAATCTTAAAAATTAGGGCAGAAATAAATGCAAAAGAAACAAAAGAGACCATAGCAAAAATCAACAAAGCAAAAAGCTGGTTCTTTGAAAGGATAAATAAAATTGACAAACCATTAGCCAGACTCATCAAGAAACAAAGAGAGAAAAATCAAATCAATAAAATTAGAAATGAAAATGGAGAGATTACAACAGACAACACAGAAATACAAAGGATCATAAGAGACTACTATCAGCAATTATATGCCAATAAATTGGACAACGTGGAAGAAATGGACAAATTTTTAGAAAAATACAAACTTCCAAAACTGAACCAGGAAGAAATAGAAAATCTTAACAGACCCATCACAAGCACGGAAATTGAAACTGTAATCAGAAATCTTCCAGCAAACAAAAGCCCAGGTCCAGACGGCTTCACAGCTGAATTCTACCAAAAATTTCGAGAAGAGCTAACACCTATCCTACTGAGACTCTTCCAGAAAATTGCAGAGGAAGGTAAACTTCCAAACTCATTCTATGAGGCCACCATCACCCTAATACCAAAACCTGACAAAGATGTCACCAAAAAAGAAAACTACAGGCCAATATCACTGATGAACATAGATGCAAAAATCCTTAACAAAATTCTAGCAATCAGAATCCAACAACACATTAAAAAGATCATACACCATGACCAAGTGGGCTTTATCCCAGGGATGCAAGGATTCTTCAATATCCGCAAATCAATCAATGTAATTCACCACATTAACAAATTGAAAAATAAAAGCCATATGATTATCTCAATAGATGCAGAGAAGGCCTTTGACAAAATTCAACATCCATTTATGATAAAAACTCTCCAGAAAGTAGGAATAGAAGGAACATACCTCAACATAATAAAAGCTATATATGACAAACCCACAGCAAACATTATCCTCAATGGTGAAAAACTGAAAGCATTTCCCCTAAAGTCAGGAACAAGACAAGGGTGCCCACTTTCACCGCTACTATTCAACATAGTTCTGGAAGTTTTGGCCACAGCAATCAGGGCAGAAAAAGAAATAAAAGGAATCCAAATTGGAAAAGAAGAAGTAAAACTCTCACTGTTTGCAGATGACATGATCCTCTACATAGAAAATCCTAAAGACTCCACCAGAAAATTACTAGAGCTAATCAATGAATATAGTAAAGTTGCAGGATATAAAATCAACACACAGAAATCCCTTGCATTCCTATACACTAATAATGAGAAAGTAGAAAAAGAAATTAAGGAAACAATTCCATTCACCATTGCAACGAAAAGAATAAAATACTTAGGAATATATCTACCTAAAGAAACTAAAGACCTATATATGGAAAACTATAAAACACTGATGAAAGAAATCAAAGAGGACACTAATAGATGGAGAAATATACCGTGTTCATGGATCGGAAGAATCAATATAGTGAAAATGAGTATACTACCCAAAGCAATCTACAGATTCAATGCAATCCCTATCAAGCTACCAGCGGTATTTTTCACAGAACTAGAACAAATAATTTCAAGATTTGTATGGAAATACAAAAAACCTCGAATAGCCAAAGCAATCTTGAGAAAGAAGAATGGAACTGGAGGAATCAACCTGCCTGACTTCAGGCTCTACTACAAAGCCACAGTCATCAAGACAGTATGGTACTGGCACAAAGACAGAAATATAGATCAATGGAACAAAATAGAAAGCCCAGAGATAAATCCACACACCTATGGACACCTTATCTTCGACAAAGGAGGCAAGAATATACAATGGAGTAAAGACAATCTCTTTAACAAGTGGTGCTGGGAAAACTGGTCAACCACTTGTAGAAGAATGAAACTAGATCACTTTCTAACACCACACACAAAAATAAACTCAAAATGGATTAAAGATCTAAACGTAAGACCAGAAACTATAAAACTCCTAGAGGAGAACATAGGCAAAACACTTTCCGACATAAATCACAGCAGGATCCTCTATGATCCACCTCCCAGAATACTGGAAATAAAAGCAAAAATAAACAAATGGGATCTAATTAAAATTAAAAGCTTCTGCACAACAAAGGAAACTATAAGCAAGGTAAAAAGACAGCCTTCTGAATGGGAGAAAACAATAGCAAATGAAGCAACTGACAAACAACTAATCTCAAAAATATACAAGCAACTTATGCAGCTCAACTCCAGAAAAATAAATGACCCAATCAAAAAATGGGCCAAAGAACTAAACAGACATTTCTCCAAAGAAGACATACGGATGGCTAACAAACACATGAAAAGATGCTCAACATCACTCATTATCAGAGAAATGCAAATCAAGACCACAATGAGGTACCATTTCACACCAGTCAGAATGGCTGCGATCCAAAAGTCTACAAGCAATAAATGCTGGAGAGGGTGTGGAGAAAAGGGAACCCTCTTACACTGTTGGTGGGAATGCAAACTAGTACAGCCACTATGGAGAACAGTGTGGAGATTCCTTAAAAAACTGCAAATAGAACTGCCTTATGACCCAGCAATCCCACTGCTGGGCATACACACCGAGGAAACCAGAATTGAAAGAGACACATGTACCCCAATGTTCATTGCAGCACTGTTTATAATAGCCAGGACATGGAAACAACCTAGATGTCCATCAGCAGATGAATGGATAAGAAAGCTGTGGTACATATACACAATGGAGTATTACTCAGCCATTAAAAAGAATTCATTTGAATCAGTTCTAATGAGATGGATGAAACTGGAACCTATTATACAGAGTGAAGTAAGCCAGAAAGAAAAACACCAATACAGTATACTAACGCATATATATGGAATTTAGAAAGATGGTAACGATAACCCTATATGTGAGACAGCAAAAGAGATGCAGATGTATAGAACAGTCTTTTGGACTCTGTGGGAGAGGGAGAGGGTGGAATGATTTGGGAGAATGGCATTGAAACATGTAATATATCATATAAGAAATGAATCACCAGTCTAGGTTCGATGCAAGATACAGGATGCTTGGGGCTGGTGCACTGGGATGACCCAGAGAGATGGTATGGGGAGGGAGGTGGGAGGGGGGTTCATGGTTGGTAACATGTGTACACCCATGGCAGATTCATGTTGATGTATGGCAAAACCAATACAGTATTGTAAAGTAAAATAAAGTAAAAAAAAAAATTTTTTTAAGAAAAAAGAGAGAAAAAAAAAGAGGAAATAAAGCAATATTTGTATTCGATAACTAATACTACTTTATAAGACGTTTTGCTTGCAAAGTTTGGCCGCAAACTTACTGATTTGATGGTGCCATCTTTCTATGATGGCAATTTTGTAAATAATTTTCTATAGAGAGAATTGAAAGAAGACAGAGTAGATTGAAATTTTTATTAATAGTTTAGAAGTGGTTGTTTTAGATTTATAACCTATTACTGGCAATATTGGAAAAGGAAATGGCAACCCACTCCAGTATCCTTGCCATGGACGGCGAAGCCTGGCAGGTTACAGACCGTGAGGTCGCAGAGAGTCAGACACGGCTGGGCGACTTCACTTTCACTTCTTTCACTGGCAATATCACATAGATTTTTAAGAATCACCATCTAATTTGGGAAAGCATTTGTCATGTTTGGGAAAACATCATATCATACATGGATGTCTCTTCCATGTATGCACTATAAGATATAAAGGGTTTTTCACAGACTGGCTCTGTATTTTTCCAACCCTGTTCCTCCCTCACTCTCCACATACTTCTTGGGTTGGAAGTCATAGACGTCACTTATACCCTAATGCTATCTTTCATTCAGGATCTTATAGGTTGAGATGGAGCATCTCAAACCACCTTAAATTAATTCATAATTAATATGCTACATGGGGTCACAAAGAGTGGGACATGACTGAGCAACTGAACTGAACTGAATGCTATCTTTTTTCATGATCTTATAGGTTGTGTATGGAGCATCTCAGATCACCTTAAATTAATTCATAATTAATATGCTACAAGGGCTTCCCAGGTAGTGCTAGTGATAAAGAATCCATCTGTTAGTGCAAGAAACCCAAGAGATGCAGGTTGGATCCCTGGGTCAGGAAGATTCTCTGGAGTAGGAAATGGTATCTCACTCCAGTATTCTTGCCTGGAATATTCCATGGGCAGAGGAGCCTTGTGAGCCATAGCCCATGGGGCCATAAAAACTTGGACATGACTGAGCACAATATGTTACAAATAAAATCAGTTTTTAAACTATTCTATGGTGAATAAGTCTATATTAAGGTAATAAGAAACAAAATCAAAATAACAAAATGAAAAATACTGTCAGTCTGAATTATTTCAAGAGTCATGGAAAAAATACGTATGAGTGTTCAGAATGTTCTAATAATTAACACCTAGAGTTTACTGTGTGACAGGCACTCTTCTAAACACTTTATATGAGCAGTAATCCTTTCTATTACCCTATGTGGTAAATGGTTTTACATTCCCACTTTACAGATGAAGAAATTGAGGCCTGGCAGTTTTATCATATCATAATCTCTACAGTGCATGCTATTTTTCTCTTTTAAATGAATTATAAGAATTTTACATACCATTCAGTATAAAGTAAAATGGCAAAAATCTACTTGAGATAATTCAAGATCACTTGTCAAGGACAAAAGTACAGGTAAAATGACTAGATATATTTCAATTCTTTTTCAAACTTCACTAAACTTTGAAGGTTAGACTTAGCTATACTTGGAAGTTCATGCCAGAAAAAATATGGCATAGAATGTATTGCTTAAAAATAACCTGGTATCTGTAGTACACAAATATCAGCCAGGAATTAGAGCTCTAGAGTGGGCCAAGCTCTACTGACCTTGCAGTGGCCTTCCTCTCAACCTCTTTTTAAAACTTCGCTTTGCTTGGAGATGCAGGTCAAAGATTTCTTCCTTAACCTGTCTCTCCACTCACCTAAAGGAGGTTGATTATGATCCACTTAAGTCATACTTTGGCCACCTCATGCGAAGAGTTGACTCATTGGAAAAGACTCTGATGCTGGGAGGGATTGGGGGCAGGAGGAGAAGGGGCCGACCGAGGATGAGATGGTTGGATGGCATCACGGACTTGATGGATGTGAGTCTGAGTGAACTCTGGGAGATGACAGGGAGGCCTGGCGTGCTGCGATTCATGGGGTCGCAAAGAGTCGGACACGACTGAGCGAATGAACTGAACTGAACTGAAGTCATACTTGTATAAACAAAACTCTGTTAGACATAGTCAGAAGACTATTTGATTATATGTGCTTTAAAAAAATTTTTTTCCTGTAAATATAAACTGCTATAACTAAGGGATCTTTTCTATTTGTCTTAGTATTAAAACCAAGCAAAGTACTCAACAATTAGATGTCAAATAAATCAACAAATATTGGAGAAGAGCTTTGGAATTCAACCTTTACAAGACAAAGCATTCTAGCTATTTGAAAATTATGTGGTAAAAAAGGGTTGAGAATTTCACATGAGAATTTTTCTGTATTATTTTTTTGAGGATTGATTTATGAATTCTTAAATGACAAATGAATCCAATCTGACTCAAACAAGTTTTGTTAGAGCAAGCATGTAAATTTGCACATTTGGAAAGCACTGCTATTTTCATTCTTTCCTACTACCTTTATAAATCCTGTGCCTTTTGAGCAATTTTATACAAGTGATGAGACCTCTTATGAACAGGAAAATAATACAGACTTATTTGAGCATCTCTGTAATATACTTATGACTTTAAATTCAATATATTGTTTCAAAAGTATCTTTGACAATTTCTTTGGTGGTCTTCTATGTATCATAGACTAGCAATTATGAATTTGCCTTATTTTTATGATAGCCCTGTCTTTTTTTCACATCATTTACAACTCATAATATATTTCATATTTTTATACAGATGTTACTTTAAAAGTTTAGAACTAGACAGTCATATTACCTACTTCAACAAAGTTGCAGTGTTATAATCAGCTAATGAAAGCTATTAAGCAGCATGTAATACAATTGAGTTTATGCTTGAGAAGATCAGACTAAGTGTTTTATGGATGATAAAACTGGAGGGGATGAGGCCAATTACAAGCTTATTTTATTTATTTATGTATTTTCTGACCTGGCAGGCTACAGTCCATGGGGTCACAGAGTTGGACACAACTGAGCAACTAACACTAGAGTTGATTTAAAGTATTGTGTTAATCTCTGCTATACAGCAAAGTGAATTGGTTACACGTGTACATGTATCCACTCTTGTTTTAGATTATTTTCCCATATAGGTCATTACAGAGTATTGAGAAGAGTTCCTTGTGCTATATAGCAGGTCCTTCTTTGTTACCTATTTTATATAAATATTAGCATGTATAAATAGCTCCCCTGGTGGCTCAGAGGATAAAGAATATTCGTACAATGCAGGAAACCTGGGTTCATTCCCTGGGTCAGGAAGATCCCCTGGAAAAGAGAAAGGCCACCCACTCCAGTACTCTTGCCTGGAGAATTCCATGGACAGAGGAGACTGGCAGGCTGCAGTACATGCGGTCATAAAGGGTTGGACACAACTGAGAGGCTAACATACACACACAGTGTGTATAAAAGTTAAGGTTAAAGATGATGAGTCTTGAACCATAGCAACTGTGGCCAGGATGAAAAATAAAACGTGGATTCTAGGGAGGTTAGGACTTCCCAGGTTTTTCAGATGGTAAAGCGTCTGCCTAGAATGCTGAAGACCAGATTCAAGCCCTGGGTTGGGAAGATCCCCTGGAGAAGGAAACGGCAACCCACTCCAGTATTCTTGCCTGGAGAATCCCATGGACGGAGGAGACTTGTAGGCTCCAGTCCACGGGGTCGGAAAGAGTGGGACACGACTGAGCGACTTCGCTTTCACTTTCTTTCTAGAGAGGTTATAAAAGAAAAGAAAAAGAGATTTGGGGGCTGACTGCTTGGATGGGCTATTCTTTTTTAATAACTGGAGTTATGAAAATTAGTTTGGTTTTGGCAGGCTTTGAGCTAACACGTCTCAGCCTGCAGTGAAGAAATTAACAATGTGGGGCTCAAGGCACAGAGGTCATCTTTTGGTTCATTTGTGTAACCCTTAGTGACCAGGTAGATGTACAAAGTGAGAGGCAGCAAAGCTGCCAAGTTTCTGGTTTGGATTTCTACTAGATTGTGACACAAATTTTCACATTCACTAGAAAAATTAATGGCGCCTAGTGGATGTTCCAAATTATTTATAAGTATTGTTTTATCAATAATAGAGAGCTCAGAAATAATATTTTGGCAGATTTGAATGAATGATTCTAGAACAATCGCTTGTATTATTATTATATTTAGCATTGCCCCCAGAGCTTTTGATGTAGTACTTTATTTAATCTGCAGAACTCTATCAGAACAGTACTATTATAGTCTTCATTTATATATGAGAAAGTTATGGGGAAGAGAAGTTAACAGCTAGTAATTAATGTGGAGATGTTTTGAGCCCTAAGTTCTTAAAGGTAAAATTTAACATGTCCATACAGAATGCAGCTATAGTAATAAATAAAGGAGATTACTGAAACCAGGAGTAAGATGAAACAGTATTTACCATAGTTGAGGATACTTAGTAACATGATTTATTCAACTCTCCAAGAGTATCCATAGGCCTGGGTGCCATGCTACATATTGAGAACACAGAGCTATAGAAAACATGGTCCTTGTATACTATCTATGCATTGGGGAATTCTGAAACTTACAGAAGCAATACGATGAGATAGTCAAAATTTTTTGAACCCCGCATGCTCTGATCAATCATAAAAAATATTTTTATTATCTGCATCCTTCATTCATTATTTATTTAACACAAATTTATTGAATACCAACCATGAGCCAGACAATCTGCTGGATGTTGGGGAAACAAAAGTATATAGGAAAAACTAAGTTAAGTCAGGTTTATTGCAGATAACCAAGAATTACAAAGAACAGTTTGTAATTTTTCTGTTTTTTAGATTACATAATTGATGATCACATATGTTAGAATTTCCCAACATCACAGAACTTTTAACTAATAAGGCTGGGACTTGAATCAAGGCCACTCATCTATGAAAGTCCAGCTGACTCAGTATGTATTGAGAGCTTACTGTGTTTCAGATCATGAGTACAGCAGTGGACAAGGTAAAGAAGATAAACATGGGTCTTATCCTTTTGAAAAATATAGTTCTATCCAGTGCTCCTTTAACCTAAATATTAGTATTTGTTGTTGTTTAGTTGCTAAGTTGTTTCCAACTCTTGCGACACCATGGACTGCAGCCTGCCAGGCTCTTCTGTCCATGGAATTCTCCAGGCAAGAATATTGAAGTGGGTTGCCATTTCCTCCTCTGGGGGATCTTCCTGATCCAGGGATTGAACCCACATCTCCTATTTGCAGGTGGATTCTGCACCGCTGAGCTACCAGGGAAGCCCAAGTATTAGTATAGTCCAGACAAAAAACTGGAAACTATAGTGAATAATTTAATATTAGACAATGAGTAAACTTGGAGGGCTGTAAAAGAAGTGAGAGTTTTTAAAGAAGCTGGAGATCAGAACCAACTGCTAGGCAATGTACAACAGTTTGATGTTGTTCAAGGAGCAAAATCAAAGAGCCTTGCTGTCTCCCTTCAGTGCCTCCTATCAAGAGAATCTAACTAGAAAGAAACCAGAAATCTAACTAGAAACTGGAAACCACAAGAGAAATGTGGTTTGCAGAGTCCCAGGCTGGAGTATCATAGAGCAAAGGTATAGAGTGGTAGGTGTGGAGCTGAGAGACAACAGGGAAATGGCAGACATGCCCCATATCAGAGGGAATATCATCAGAAATTTATGGACATTTGGGTTCAGGCAAGGTGGTAGAAACTACACAGTCCAGTGGGCTACTTTTTCAAATGAGAAAAGTGAGGTCCAAGGGAATTGACTGTCTTGTAAATGGTTATACCACTTGTAAGCATGAGAGTCAGGATAAGAGTCTGCTGCTGCTGCTGCTGCCGCCAAGTCACTTCAGTCGTGTCCAACTTTGTGTGACCCCATAGACGGCAGCCCACCAGGCTCTCCCGTCCCTGGGATTCTCCTGGCAAGAACACTGGAGTGGGTTGCCATTGCCTTCTCCAATGCATGAAGTGAAAGTGAAAGTGAAGTCAGTAGTGTTCGACTCTTAGCGACCCCATGGACTGCAGCCTACCAGGCTCCTCCATCCATGGGATTTTCCAGGCAAGAGTACTGGAGTGGGGTGCCACTGCCTTCTCCTAGATTTTCTTATTTGCATTTTCCTGAAATTTCTGCTATTCAACGCTGACTCTAAGGACAATGAACAAATTGATGACCAATGTTCTTCAAAGGTGAACAAGAGAATCTTTAAAGGATGCAACAGATAAAGAATTGATATAATGGACATTCTTATATCTTAACAATATAAAAATAAATTATTGCCTAATTATTTTAATATGAGAGCAAACTTTTAGAATTTAGGGAACAGATGATAGTGTATCTTTTTCTGTTTCTTAAATTCCATTCTTCTGGTTTAAAGTTAAGTATCACTCAGTTAGAGATTAAACAACCATGATTTTTTAATGATTTTGGTGTAATTTTACATTTTTTGAGGCTATTTGATAATTTAGTTCTATTCAGTGATTCTCAGGTATGAGATTCTCACTAAGAGGGAATGCACACGGCAAAGAATGTTAAAGTGACAGCCTGCTTCTTCATTCCTTTATCTCAAAGGACACTGTGCTGATTGAATTGCCATGGACACAGCATTGTTAATCTGGGCATAGAAAACTGGTTGATGAGCAACTATGCTCCAGCAGTATCTCCTCCTTTTTGCAGAATCACTTGGACAATAAAGAATCCATCTGCAATACAGGAGAATTGATGTTTTTGAACTGTGCTGTTGGATAAGACTCTCGAGAGTCCCTTGGACTGCAAGGAGATCCAACCAGTCCATCCTAAAGGAAATCAGTCCTGAATATTCATTGGAAGGACTGATGCTGAAACTCCAATATTTTGGCCACCTGATGTGAAGAACTGACTCATTTGAAAAGACCCTGATGCTGGGAAAGATTGAGGGCAGGAGGAGAAGGGGACAACAGAGGATGAGGTGGTTGGATGGCATCACTGACTCAATGGATATGAGTTTGAGTAAACTCCGGGAGCTGGTGATGGACAGGGAGGCCTGGCATGCTGCAGTCTATGGAGTTACAAAGAGTCGGACATGACTGAGTGACTGAACTGACTGACTGACTACAGTGCAGGAAACCTGGGTTCAAGCCTTGGGTTGGAAAGATCCCCTGGAGAAGGAAATGGCAACTCATTCCTATATTCTTGACTGGGAAATCCCCTGGACAGAGGAGCCTGGCAGACCACAGTCCATGGGGTAGCAAAGAAACGGACATGACTGAGCCACTGAGCCCACACACTGCAGAGTCAAGCCAAATCATAGGTCTCTGTGAGCTATAGCTTGTTCGACTAGCCCAGATTTGTGCAACCTTGAAAGTCTGTGAGAATGCATGTTTTGCAAAGATGTGGTTGTTTTCATAGATATGCTTTTGAATAAAGATACCTACACCTCAAGTCCTCTTTAATCCATTTTATGTAAGGTACAAGGACTTCCCTGGTGGCTCAGAGGTTAAAGCGTCTGCCTGCAATGCGGGAGACCTGGGTTCGATCCCTGGGTCGGGAAGATCCCCTGGAGAAGGAAATGGCAATCCACTCCAGTATTCTTGCCTGGAGAATCCCATGGACAGAGAATCCTAGTAGGTTACAGTCCACGGGGTCGCAAAGAGTCGGACACGACTGAGCGATTTCACCTCACAACAAATCCCACAAAACATTAAAACTACAAGGATTTACTGATTCACATTGCAGGAGCTTTTGTTTGGGCATTTTTCTTAAGTGATCTTTTGATGTCAAAGCCTTTTGTTTAATTCACTCAATAAGAGCTGGCTTTTCCTTTCAATGGTTTAAAATGAAAATGACATTTAATTTTAGCACTTTCTTGTCTTGGCATAAAGCTGAACTTTGGCAATTCAGAAACGCTTTATCTTCAAAAAGCAAAGATTCTAGAAATTTAAGCAGCTGTACCAACTGATTTCATTGATAAAATTATACAGATACACACTGATTAACTTTTTTTTTCCTGAGAAGAGTTGTTCTAAAGCAACAATTAATAGTACCAATTTGGGAAGCTGCTCAGTTTTACAAGGTGGACTTTTTCCATGAATACTGATCATTCATAAATGATGTACTAAATATTCACATTAAACTAGAGAAAAAAGCATCTAATTTTATATCCATGATAAAAGGATGATGGGTACTGTAGAGAATATGCATTAGTGGATCAGCTCAAACTCTGCATTTAGGCTTGATTTAATTATTTAGGTTTGATTTAAACACTGTTTAAGAAGCAAAATAAAAATCAAATTAAGTGGTAGAATCATTTGTACAATACAATGAATCTCGTATTGCGTGGTCTTGCTATTCAAAAGAAAAATCCAAATAGTCTTAGAATCAGGAAAAAAATATTCTCACCATGACATATTGAAATCTTTTCCCTCTAGACTTGTTCTCTAGCTTCTAATGAAATCTTGTATTTATCACAGAGCGATTAATTATTTTCAGCATCAGAAATTCCTGACTTGTCAAGATTACTGCAAAGATAGAATAGTGCATTAGTTAAAATAGAGCACCACTAGGTGCTCAAAAATGTAAAGGTAAAGGAGAATTCTAGAAAGGAGTAAGGAAAGAGATAATATGCAAAATGAAGCAAAATCAAGTAGATAAATTATAGACGTTAAGACAGCTACATGCCAGGTAAAAATAAGGTGAGTCTTCACTCAATTATAAGTGAGTTACTCAATATCAAATAAATATCCTATTAGGTAATAGAAATCTAAAATAGCTTTCCAATTTGTTGGTATTCTCCACCTATTAGATATGGTTACTTTTTTCATTTTTTAAAATTTTTTAAATCATTTTTTAAAATACAAATTTATTTTAATTGGAGGTTAATTACTTTACAATATTGTATTGGTTTTGCCATACATCAACATGAAACCACCATAGATATACACGTGGGTTCCCCATCCTGAGCCCTCCTACCTCCTCCCTCCCCGTACCATCCCTCTGGGTCGTCCCAGTGCACCAGCCCCAAGCATCCAGTATCATGCATTGAACCTGGACTGGCAATTCATTTCATATATGATATTATACATGTTTCCATGCCATTCTCCCAAATCATCCCACCCTCGCCCTCTCCCAGAGTCCAAAGACTGTTCTATACATCTGTGCTCTTTTGCTGTCTCGCATACAGGGTTATCGTTACCATCTTTCTAAATTCCATGTATATGCATTAGTATACTGTATTGGTATTTTTCTTTCTGGCTTACTTCACTCTGTATAATAGTCTGCAGTTTCATCCATCTCATTAGAACTGATTCAAATGAATTCTTTTAATGGCTGAGTAATACTCCATTGTGTATATGTACCACAGCTTTCTTATCCATTCATCTGCTGATGGACATCTAGGTTGTTTCCATGTCCTGGCTATTATAAACAGTGCTGCAATGAACATTGGGGTACATGTGTCTCTTTCAATTCTGGTTTCCTCGGTGTGTATGCCCAGCAGTGGGATTGCTGGGTCATAAGGCAGTTCTATTTGCAGTTTTTTAAGGAATCTCCACACTGTTCTCCATAGTGGCTGTACTAGTTTGCATTCCCACCAACAGTGTAAGAGGGTTCCCTTTTCTCCACACCCTCTCCAGCATTTATTGCTTGTAGACTTTTGGATCGCAGCCATTCTGACTGGTGTGAAATGGTACCTCATTGTGGTCTTGATTTGCATTTCTCTGATAATGAGTGATGTTGAGCATCTTTTCATGTGTTTGTTAGCCATCCGTATGTCTTCTTTGGAGAAATGTCTGTTTAGTTCTTTGGCCCATTTTTTGATTGGGTCGTTTATTTTTCTGGAATTGAGCTGCATGAGTTGCTTGTATATTTTTGAGATTAGTTGTTTGTCAGTTGCTTCATTTTCTATTATTTTCTCCCATTCTGAAGGCTGTCTTTTCACCTTGCTTATAGTTTCCTTTGTTGTGCAGAAGGTTTTAAGTTTAATTAGGTCCCATTTGCTTATTTTTGCTTTTATTTCCAGTATTCTGGGAGGTGGGTCATAGAGGATCCTGCTGTGATGTATGTCGGAGAGTGTTTTGCTTATGTTCTCCTCTAGGAGTTTTATAGTTTCTGGTCTTAGGTTTAGATCTTTAATCCATTTTGAGTTTATTTTTGTGTATGGTGTTAGAAAGTGTTCTAGTTTCATTCTTTTCCAAGTGGTTGACCAGTTTTCCCAGCACCACTTGTTAAAGATATTGTCTTTAATCCACTGTATATTCTTACCTCCTTTGTCGAATATAAGGTGTCCATAGGTGCGTGGATTTATCTCTGGGCTTTCTATTTTGTTCCATTGATCTATATTTCTGTCTTTGTGCCATTACCATAGTGTCTTGATGATTGTGGCTTTGTAGTAGAGCCTGAAGTCAAGCAGGTTGATTCCTCAGTTCCATTCTTCTTTCTCAAGATTGCTTTGGCTATTCAAGGTTTTTTGTATTTCCATACAAATCGTGAAATTATTTGTTCTAGTTCTGTGAAAAATACCATTGGTAGCTTGATAGGGATTGCATTGAATCTATAGATTGCATGACCAAGTGGGCTTTATCCCAGGAATGCAAGGATTCTTCAATATCCGCAAAGCAATCAATGTAATACACCACATTAACAAATTGAAAAATAAAAGCCATATGATTATCTCAATAGATGCAGAGAAAGTCTTTGACAAAATTCAACATCCATTTATGATTAAAAAAAAAAAAACTCTCCAGAAAGCAGGAATAGAAGGAACATACCTCAACATAATAAAAGCTATATATGACAAACCCACAGCAAACATTATCCTCAATGGTGAAAAATTGAAAGCATTTCCCCTAAAGTCAGGTACAAGTTGCCCACTTTCATCACTATTATTCAACATAGTTTTGGAAGTTTTGGCCACAGCAATCAGAGCAGAAAAATAAATAAAAGGAATCCAAATTGGAAAAGAAGAAGCAAAACTCCCACTGTTTGTAGATGACATGATCCTCTACATATAAAACCCTAAAGACTCCACCAGAAAATTACTAGAGCTAATCAATGAATATAGCAAAGTTGCAAGATATAATATCAACACACAGAAATCCCTTGCATTCCTATACACTAATAAGAGAAAATAGAAAGAGAAATTAAAGAAACAATTCCATTCACCATTGCAACAAAAAGAATAAAATACTTAGGAATATATCTTCCTAAAACAAACTAAAGACCTATATATAGAAAACTATAAAACACTGGTGAAAGAAATCAAAGAGGACACTAATAGATGGAGAAATATACCATGTTCATAGATTGGAAGAATCAATATAGTGAAAATGAGTATACTACACAAAGCAACCTATAGATTCAATACCTTTTTCATTTTGAAACTAAAATATCCTTTTGTTCCTACTCAAAACTTTTAGTCATTTTAATAAAAAAGAAATATCCTGTGATTTAAAAACTCTACTTTAAAACCGT
This sequence comes from Cephalophus harveyi, assembly GCA_006410635.1. Classification (NCBI taxonomy): domain Eukaryota; kingdom Metazoa; phylum Chordata; class Mammalia; order Artiodactyla; family Bovidae; genus Cephalophus; species Cephalophus harveyi. The sequence continues at coordinate 56,793 of SJYT01002769.1, forward strand.
TTCCATAGGCAAAACTTACAGAGATGAACAAGGATTTTTCTTGTGAATCATAAAAAAATAGAAAAAATAATTTTGATGCCAAGGCTAATGAATGCTACTACTGACCACAGCCTTTCATTTGAAGATATACTAAATCACTGTTGCCTCAGATCTTTCTATTCAAATATTAGGTTGTCTTGTCTTGTGCTTGTGTTCAGTTGTGTCCAACTGTTTGCAACCCTTTCGGCTGTAGACCGCCAGGCTCTTCTGTTCATGGGATTTTGTAGGCAAGAGTACTAGAGTGGGTTGTTATTTCCTTTTATAGGAGCTCTTCCCAACCCAAGAATCAAACTCACGTCTCCTGTGTCTCCTGCATTGCAGGCAGATTCTTTACCTGCTGAGCTACTGGGTGGCTTCTACTCAATAAACACTTTTACAAATGCTTAGCACTGTGAGCAAAGATTTTGGAATGCAGTTATTTAATTTATTAATTCTGTAATCTTGAGAAGTATCAGCCCTTCTGATAATCTGTTTCCTTATCTGTAGAATGGAGTTAGTGTTAGCTACCCTTTTATAAGTGTTGTGAGAAACAAGTTTTAAATATTAAGTGCACAGTATTTCTTCTAATTATTGCTATTCATCAAATATATTCTTTTTTATCCCCAAGGAGCAGGAGAGAAAAGGGATAAGTATGGAGACCAGATTGTAATTAAACTACTACAAAGCTATACTATTGACAAAATTCAACATCCATTTATGATAAAATCTCTCTCCAGAAAGCAGGAATAGAAGGAACATACCTCAACAGAATAAAAGCTATATATGACAAACCCACAGCAAACATTATCCTCAATGGTGAAAAATTGAAAGCATTTCCCCTAAAGTCAGGAACAAGACAAGGGTGCCCACTTTCACCACTACTATTCACACTATTAGTACATTTTATTAAATTAAAAGTGATTTGATAATTAGCACTGTTTGGCAGAAAGACTTTTTTTAGTAGACTAAAAATAACATTTATTTCAGATGTCCATTTATCAAAATAGATTGCCTAACAGTTACTTACACATTCTTAAAGCTGCTAAGTGTAACTTTATGCATCATGAGAAACTGGTCCGAGTGATGGCAGCATGACCCAGTAGTAACAACGCTGACCACCATCACAGCAGTGATTATTAATACTTACTGAACATGAGACGTGCCGTGTACTTTTATAAGCGTTTTACATTATTATCTCATATGATTTATACAACAGTCCTGTGAGGCAGTGATGATTAGTATTACTGTTTTACAGCAGAGTGAAGTGAGTGAGAGACCTAGGGTCCTATAGCTAGTGGAGTAACACAATCAAGGCCTGAATCCAGGGAGCCTTGACTCCAGATTCTGCCTTGGTGTCCTAGGAATCATCAGATGGACAACAAGACCTCCACACTGCCAGAAAATGTCTCCAAACTAGACTGAACTAAAAAGGTCAAAGTGGTAAGGACACTGCCCACTTTCTTGGACTCAGATGCAATGGTTTTCTCACATAAAGTTGCATATACTTCATTCAAATTATGAAAAATTCTAACAAAAATATGAAGTATATATTTAACTTCCACCCAACATCCCTTGATATTTAGAATATTTAACAAGGACTATGACAGCAATTGTCAGGTGAGTCCTTGAGGACCTACTGTTTTCCTCGTGAACCCTCAATCTTGCTGCAGTCTTGACAGGATGGATAAATGTGTTGAGGGGAGATACTAAAGTGGGTCAGGTTTGTGGCTCTTTTTCTTTCAGTTCAGAAATACTCACATATCTCAAACATCTGGCATGACTGAAAATTGTGCATATGGGCTGACAGATCCGCTTTGTGCATGTATTGTTTAGTCAAATTATGAGAATAAAAAGCTTACTGCTTATAAAATTGCTTAATAAAGAGTAAGTGATGACACTGTTTGGTGAACTCAGGTATTGGTGCTTTGAATGATTTGAAAAAGAGAAAGAAGGAAACCTCTGTAATCAGAAAAGGATCGCATAAGTAAGCCTGCTGTAAAGAAAATCTAGTTTTTAAAGACTCCTTGGAGATCACAAAACTGCAGTATGGTATAAGATGCACACCATCTGAAATCTTTTTTACTACAGCAACTACTTTACATTGCCTCTCTGGCCTCGTGGGAACTATAAGTAGGCATGTGTGGGATCAATTCTTTGTTTATGACCACATGCAGTCTAAATAAAGACAATCATTGCTGTACAATACTTCTTACTACTATGATAAACATCGGTATCTACTATAGAGTAGAAACAAATATGATACTCAAAGAACAATTTTCCTGGCAAGAGGTTTAAAAATTAATATTCCAATTGAGACATAAAGAGGCATAATAACATAAAATAATAAAGAAATATGACTTTGCCTCTGATTAAAGAGACAGATAGATAGTGTGAGGTCTTGGAGGAAAGATCACTGCATGAACTTAAAGATAGTTGGGATTGTTAAGAAATTTAAAATTTAATGTTTTCAATGTCAAAGAGTAAAAGACAAAACTAGCCTTGTGTTAGCTTAAATATTTTAATAGTAAAGCATGACTGTTTCATTTTAATATATATATACATACTGCACAGAACTGTACACAATTAAAATAACTACAACCTAGACAGCATATTAAAAAGCAGAGACATTACTTTGCCAACAAAGGCCCATCTAGTCAAAGCTATGGTTTTTCCAGGAGTCATGTATGGATATGAGAGTTGGACTATAATGAAAGCTGAGCACTGAAGAACTGATGCTTTTGAACTGTGGCATTCTAGAAGACTCTTGAGAGTCCCTTGGACTGCAAGGAGATCTAACCAGTCCATCCTGAAGGAAATCAGTCCTGAATATTCATTGGAAGGACTGATGTTGAAGCTGAAACTCCAATACTTTGGCCACCTGATGTGAAGAGCTGACTCACTGGAAAAGACCCTGATGCTGGGAAAGACTGAAGGTGGGAGGAGAAGGGGATGACAGAGGACGAGATGGTTGGATGGCATCACTGACTTAATGGATGTGAGTTTGAGTAGATTCTGGGAGTTGGTAATGGACAGGGAGCCCTGAAGTGCTGCAGTCCATGTGGTCACAAAGAGTTGGACACGACTGAGTGACTGAACTGACCTGACTGAAATAACTGCAGCCCTTCACCCAGTTGCTAAGCTATTTCCTAGAAAAAGCGACTCATTTTCTCTGCCTTTTATCTAAATATCTGTATGTGCACATGCACACACACACCAGAAAGGAAGATTCAATCAGAAAAGAACAAATTATGATGGAAACTTTAAGAAAGAATGGATAATATTAGCATCTCAAAGGGAATAAAAAAACTTGAGTGAAATAATATTATCCCTTTATTTATATTAAACATAACTTGGGTTATGAAGAGACTGATTTAGCAAGGGTCAAGAAAAAATGTAGGGTATGTAAAGGATTGCCAAAAATTTTAATTCTTTTATCAAAGTTGATTCTTTTAAAATAGTTAAGAGAGCAAACAATTCACCTAGTGTTTTTCACACATAGTGACATAAATCTCAAATATTTCTGTAAACTATGTATTATCAGTCGTAATTTATTGGTGATGAACGGAGCCTTGGAGGACATGATCAACTTCTTAAGTTTGTACACTTAATGATGGAAAATCCAAGTTTTGAGTTCTATTTGTCTAATTCCTAAGCCCATATTTTCCCATTAAAATGTATTAATTTTCTCCTAATTTTGAAAGAGATAATTTGAAAAACATTTAAAAAGTACCAAATTTAGATCCAGGGTAAAAACACATAAGGAATTTGTTTTAGGTGATATACATTGAAGAGGATTAAGTACATAGTGTGCTAATGTTAAGATCATACTTTCAATTTCATTTTATATGGAAAAGTAATTTCTATCATTGCTAGATTTACTTATTCCCCTCCCCCATCTATATAGAGAGCTATTTCTCAGCTAAAATTTTATTGTAATGTACTGTTAGAAATTATTGCCTATGTACCAGAGAGTTTGAAATAAACAATAAAACCATGCTCTGAAGATGAAGAGACATTGCTAAACTAGAAGAAATGTAAAATACAGTGATGCACATGAAACTGAACTTCTGTGCATGTGCTGAAAATTTATGTTGGGCCTCCATGAAGTTCACTCCCTTTCTTAAAAATAGCCACTGAAGAGAAGAAAAACCCACCCTCCAACTCATTCCTCAACCCTTGGATTTCAGCAAAGTAAGATAGATTATAATTTTAGAAGGAAAGAGATCTGCTACAGCGATTTTGCAAATATAGACAAATTACTATATTTCTAGAGAAATAAAAATAGTTATATAGTGTGCAGTGGAAAGTCCAACAAACTTTATTGTGAGGGGCAAATTGACTCTGGCATTTTGAAAACTAAGGGGGAAAGCCCATCTTAAACTTCAGGCAATTAAGAACACAATTAAATACAATAGAATGTTATTGAGCCATAAAAAAGAATGAAATAATGCCATTTGCAGTAACATGTCTAGACCAACAGATCATACTAACTGAAGTAAGATAAAGACAAATACCACATGATACCACTTACATGTAGAATCTAAAATATGATACATATAAACTTATTTTACAATACAGAAACAGACTTACAGACCTAGAAAACAGATTTCTGGTTACAGAAGCAGGGGAAAAAGAAATCGGGTATTTGAGACTTAATAGATGCACATTACTATAGATAAAATAAACAACGAGGACCTACTGTATGGCACAGAGAACTGTATTCAATACCTCATAATCATCTACAATGGAAAGAAATTTGAAATAAATATACTAACAATCACTTTGCCGTATACCTAGCTAGAACACTGTAAATCAACTAAACCTCAATTTTTAAAGATCTAAAAAAACACACAAATATGTAATTACCTAGAGTTAAGTAAATTCATTCTGTGAAGCTTCTTTAATTAAAATTGTATCTTGAATAGCTTCAGACCTAGAGACAGAATCCCCATCCTATTTCCAGAGAAGGAAGAGAGACGTGGATGTAGAGAATAGACACGCTGTGGACACAGTGGGGAAAGGGGAGGAAGAGATTAACTGGAATTTTGGGACTGACATATATGCACGACCATGTGTAAAACAGCTAGCTGGTGGGAACTTGCTATAAGCACAGAAAGCTCAGCTGAGTGCTCTGTGATGACCTAGATGGGTGGGATGTGGGTGGGGTGGGAGGGAGATCAAAGAGGAAGGGATTTTAATATACTTTGAAATGTGGCTTTTAAAAGATTAATCTGAATGATCAAAGATAGACAATGGAACATTTGTTATAAGGTACTTTTCATAGGGAAATCATTATCTCCATAAAATACTTCAAGTAAGACTTTCTGTTTTGTGGAAAACTTTCAAAACAATTTTTCCATATGATGTACATAGATGACTTAAAACAGAAAAACAAAACAGTTGTACAATAAGTTAAACTTTCCATGGAAACTTCTAAGATCTAAGTGCTTTAAGAGGTTTAACTACATTGTGATGAAAGTTCTCGGCTACAGAATATCACAAATGACTGATAATTCACACCTTTAACTGAGACTTCCTGCTTCAAAAAAAAAAAAAAAGAAGTTACTATTTAGTCTCTTGATAATTAGCTCCTATTGTCAAAGGTTCAGTTACAATTTGAAAAGATAATCCTAAAGGTCAAGAACCATGCTGTCTGATAAATAAGGATGATATTTAAGAAGAAAAGTACGTAGTGTTACAAAAGAATAAAAGGTTTTTGTGCTGCATTTATTGTTAAAATACCTTATATCTCACTCACATGCTTATTTGCTCTTCTATATGAAAGATATCTTCTATTTATTATGAATGCTGTTACCCCCTATTTCCCCTTGTTAAACACTAACAAATTTTTAAGTAATACCTCAGAGCTATAAGTAAGTTTTTGAAGAGGAAAATCAGAGCATATATAAGAAATCCTGGTGTCAGATGCAGAGAGCTCTCCAAATTATGATTTTTTTCCAAAATTTATTCTATTTACTAACAGAATCCTTGAGATTACATTTAGTGTATATTCAGTAATTACTACAGTATATAATTCAGGCCTGCCATTTAGGTAAGCAGCCACTTCAGACCAAATCAAACCCCACTCCAGTACTCTTGCCTGGGAACTCCCATGGACGGAGGAGCCTCGTAGGCTACAGTCCATGAGGTCGCTAAGAGTCGGACACGACTGAGCGACTTCCCTTTCACTTTTCACTTTCATGCATTGGAGAAGGAAATGGCAACCCACTCCAGTGTTCTTGCCTGGAGAATCCCAGGGACGGGGGAGCCTGGTGGGCTTCCGTCTATGGGGTCGCACAGAGTCGGACACGACTGACGCGACTTAGTAGCAGCAGCAGCAGCAGCAATTGGGAGATATATTGCTAAACTGAGTGATAAACAAAACAGCAGGGAGAGCTCCTATGTAAAACAACTTGAGAAAAACAGCTAGTTGTGAATTTTAAAATAGCACAGGATTTAACAACTTAATTCTCAAAGTTAATCAGTCAGTTAATCAGTCGCTCAGTTGTGTCCGACTCTTTGCGACCCCATGAATCGCAGCACGCCAGGCCTCCCTGTCCATCACCAACTCCCGGAGTTCACTCAGACTCACGTCCATCGAGTCCGTGATGCCATCCAGCCATCTCATCCTCTGTCGTCCCTAAATAGAACTGCCTTATGACCCAGCAATCCCACTGCTGGGCATACACACCAAGGAAACCAGAATTGAAAGAGACATGTGTACCCCAATGTTCATCACAGCACTGTTTATAATAGCCAGGACATGGAAGCAACCTAGATGTCCATCAGCAGAAGAATGGATAAGAAAGCTGTGGTACATATACACAATGGAGTATTACTCAGCCATTAAAAAGAATACACTTGAATCAGTTCTAATGAGGTGGATGAAACTGGAGCCGATTATACAGAGTGAAGTAAGCCAGAAAGAAAAACGCCAATACAGTATACTAACTCATATATATGGAATTTAAAAAGATGGTAATGATAACCCTGTATGCGAGACAGCAAAAGAGACACAGATATATAGAACATTCTTTTGGACTCTGTGGGAGAGGGAGAGGGTGGGATGATTTGGGAGAATGGCATTGAAACATGTATAATATCATATATGAGACGAATCGCCAGTCCAGGTTCGATGCATGATACTGGATGCTTGGGGCTGGTGCACTGGGACGACCCAGAGGGATGGTAGGGGGAGGGAGGAGGGAGGGGGTTCAGGATGGGGAACATGTATACCTGTGGTGGATTCATGATGATGTATGGCAAAACCAATACAATATTGTAAAGTAATTAACCTCCAATTAAAATAAATAAATTTATATTAAAAAAATAAGAACCTAAAGAACCTACCTCAAAAGTGTGTTGTGACACTTAAGAGAGCTATTTACCATATAGTACTTGAATAATGTCATCTCAGAAGTTATGTCTATTTTTTTCTGAACAAGTTTGCCCTTCTGGGACATGAAAGATTTGGCTAAGAATGGACACATCAGGTAACTGTTGTGGGGACACAATCTTCATTTGAGACAAAACAAGCAAGGTCCAATGCCGCTAACACTTTGATTATTCCTTGAGTCTTCTTTGATTAGGCCTGATTGAAAAAATGTTTCAATAAAGCAAGATCTTCCAGGAATAAAGTTAAATCAGAACTGATGGCTCTATAGTGTTGGGCTGGATTTCATGGGGACCTTATCCTATCTCTGAAATCTGTACCTTCTGGTGAATGGAAAAAATAGTTAGGATGTATAAATGGCAATAAAAGTACAGACATATTTTGTGATATTGTGCTTTGCAAATATTGCATTTTTAGATAATAAATTGAAGGTTTGTGGCAGTTCTTCACCCAGCTAGTCTACCAGCACCATTTTCTCAACAGCATTTACTCAGTTTGTGTCTGTGTCACATTTTGATAATTCTCACAATATTTCAAACTTCTCCATTGTCATTATATTTGGTATGGTGATCTGTGGTTTTTGACGTTACTACTACAATTTGCTGAAGCATCCAATGATGATGAACAATTTTTAACAATAAAGTATTTTTAATTAAGAAGGTCTGTACATTGTTTTTTAGACATTGTGCTAATGCATAATTAGTAGACTACAGTATAATGTAAACTTTTACTCACTGGGAAACCAAACTTCTCCTCTCTTCAGGCTTTTTACTTGTTTTTTTTTTTTTTTTCAGATGAATATGTCTATTTCTGTAGCTCCAAATAGCAGTTAATAATATGCTATTGTTTTTCTCATCTATAAGTCCAGCTGGCACCAGATTTGTCTACCAAATAGCCTGTCGTGCAGCCCCACTTGGATCTTCCATATCCTAGGAGACTATCTAAAGTGAAACTTGTATTTCCTCCTCAGTTTGGTTCTGATTCTTGTGCTTCCTTTCTTGGCCAATGGCACTTCCACTTTGTTTACAATAGCCAGAAATATAATGATTATTTTCCACCCTTTATCTTTCTTTTTTTCCATCGATAGTCTGTGACCAAATCTAATTGGATCTATAACATCTGACTGTCTGTCCTCTATAGTCTGTCCTCTCTTCACCATTTCCCCGTCCCCCCAAACAATTTTCTTAATCTAGCACTCAGTGATCATCTTGTGCTACTTTTAATTTTGTCTTCATACAGCTGGGGATTTCCCTGGTGGCTTAGATGGTAAAGAATCTGCCTGTAATGCAGGAGACGTGGGTTTGATCCCTAGATTGGGAAGACTCCTGGAGGAGGAAGTGGCAACCTACTCAATTATTCTTGCCTGGAGAATTCCATGGACAGAGGAGTCTGGGGGGCTACTATTCATGGGATCGCAAGAGTTGAGACATGACTGAGTGACTAACACTTTCACTTTCACTTTATACAGCTACTTAGTTCAGTTCAGTTCAGTCACTCAGTCGTGTCCAACTCTTTGCAACCCCATGAATCACAGCACGCCAGGCCTCCTTGTCCATCACCATCTCCCAGAGTTCACTCAGACTCACGTCCATCGAATCTGTGATGCCATCCAGCCATCTCATCCTCGGTCATCCCCTTCTCCTCCTGCCCCCAATCCCTCCCAGCATCAGGGTCTTTTCCAATGAGTCAACTCTTCGCATGAGGTGGCCAAAGTACTGGAGTTTCAGCTTTAGCATCATTCCTTCCAAAGAAATCCCAGGATTGATCTCCTTCAGAATGGACTGGTTGGATCTCCTTGCAGTCCAAGGGACTCTCAAGAGTCTTCTCCAACATCACAGTTCAAAAGCATCAATTCTTCAGCGCTCAGCCATCTTCACAGTCCAGCTCTCACATCCATACATGACCACGGGAAAAAACATAGCCTTGACTAGACGGACCTTAGTCGGCAAAGTAATGTCTCTGCTTTTGAATATACTATCTAGGTTGGTCATAACTTTTCTTCCAAGGAGTAAGTGTCTTTTGATTTCATGGCTGCAGTCACCATCTGCAGTGATTTTGGAGCCCATAAAAATAAAGTCTGACACTGTTTCCACTGTTTCCCCATCTATTTCCCATGAAGTGATGGGACCAGATGCCATTTTCAAAAGCATCAATTCTTCAGCATTCAGCTTTCTTCACAGTCCAACTCTCACATCCATACATGACCACAGGAAAAACCATAGCCTTGACTAGATGGACCTTAGTCAGCAAAGTAATATCTCTGCTTTTGAATATACTACCTAGGTTGGACATAACTTTTGGAGTAAGCATTTTTTAATTTCATGGCTGCAGTCACCATCTGCAGTGATTTTGGAGCCCCCCCAAAAAAGTCTGACACTGTTTCCCCATCTATTTCCCACGAAGTGATGGGACCGGATGTCATGATCTTTGTTTTCTGAATGTTGAGCTTTAGGCCAACTTTTTCGCTCTCCTCTTTCACTTTCATCAAGAGGCTTTTTAGTTCCTCTTCACTTTCTGCCATAAGGGTGGTGTCATCTGCATATCTGAGGTTATTGATATTTCTCCCGGCAATCTTGATTCCAGCTTGTGTTTCTTCCAGTCCAGCGTTTCTCATGATGTACTCTGCATAGAAGTTAAATAAGCAGGGTGACAATATACAGCCTTGACATACTTCTTTTCCTATTTGGAACCAGTCTGTTGTTCCATGTCCAGTTCTAACTGTTGCTTCCTGACCTGCATACAGATTTCTCAAGAGGCAGGTCAGGTGATCTGGTATTCTCATCTCTTTCAGAATTTTCCACAGTTTATTGTGATCCACACAAGTCAACAGTTCCACTTAGCACTTCATTTTGATCTGGGCTTTGATGCTAGCTTCTATCTATATTGATCTTGCTACATCTTTCTAAAGAGCTTGTAAAAATCATCAAACCAGTCAGTCCTAAAGGAAATCAACTCTGAATATTCATTGAAAGGTGTGCTACTGAAGCTCCGATACTTTGACCACCTGATGCGAAGAGACAACTCATTGGAAAAGACCCTGATGTCGGGAAAGAATGAAGGCAAAAGGAGAAGGGGGTGGCAGAGGATGAAATGGTTAGATGCCATCCCTGACTCAATGGATATGAATTTGAACAAACTCCAGGAGATAGTGGAGGACTGATAGTCCTGGCATGCAACTAACAGTCCATGAGGCTGCAAAGAGTTGGCCATGACTTAGAGACTGAACAGCAGCACTGTAAAACCATCAGTTGTGCAAACAAACTAGAAGTAATTCAGTTAGCCATAGACATGAAATACAGTTTTTAACGGTTCAGGTTAACACAGTAAAAGAACACACAAATTTAAGTAAAATAGACTCAGCTATAAGTCATAAATATAGGGGAGGGGAAAGAGTAGCATGTTATGGACTTGTGTCCCCCCAAAATTCATATGTTGAAGAACTAATTACCAACATAACTATGTTTGGAAATAGGGCCTTTAAGGAGCTAATTAAGATTAAAAGTTGTCATAAGTGTGGGGACCTAATCAGACTGGTGTCCTCACGAGAAGACAGGTAACAGAGATGCTCACAGGCTGTCCTTCATGCAAGGACAGCAAGAAGGCAAAACCAGCTGTAAGCCAAGGTGAGAGGACTCAGGACAAACCTCATCTTGACCTCCTTGACTTCAGAACTGTGCGTCAGTAATTTTCTGTTGTTTGAGCCATCCAGTCTATGTCTTTATATTAATATTATGGCAGACCTACTGAAATAATGTACCTCCCCCACAAATCATACTTTTGCATCTTTGTAATCCCATCCCAGCCTCTCACCACATTCTCTGTCAACCGTTGATTTTTAATGTCACTATAGTTGGTGTGTATTTTACAGAATTTTATATAAATGAAATCATACAGATTATTTTCTGTTTGATTTCTTTAACTCAATATAATTATTTTCAAATTCATTCTTGTTCTAGCCTTGGATCCATAGTTCATTCCTTTTTATTATATGTATATATCTCAGTTTATCCACTCACCTTTTGATCAATACTTGCGTTGCTTTTGGCTATAACAAATAAAGCTGTGCAGTCTTCTTATGGATATATGTTTTTATTTCTCTTGGATAAATACCTACAAGATGTCAGAGAATGCTTAATTTTTAAGCAACTGCCAAACTGATTTCTAAAATGGCTGAAATTTAAAGAGAGATACTATTTATGATAGCCTCAAAATATGAATACATGGGAAATAGATGGGGAAACAGTGGCAACAGTATCAGACTTTATGTTTTTGGGCTCCAAAATCACTGCAGTTGGTGATTGCAGCCATGAAATTAAAAGACGGTTACTCCTTGGAAGAAAAGTTATGACCAACCTAGATAGCATATTAAAAAGCAGAGACATTACTTTGTCAACAAAGGTCCATCTAGTCAAGGCTATGGTTTTTCCTGTGGTCATGTATGGATGAGAGAGTTGGACTGTGAAGAAGGCTGAGTGCAGAAGAATTGATGCTTTTGAACTGTGGTGTTGGAGAAGACTCTTGAGAGTCCCTTGGAGATCCAACCAGTCCATTCTGAAGGAGATCAGTACTGGGATTTCTTTGGAAGGAATGATGCTGAAGCTGAAACTGCAGTACTTTGGCCACCTCATGCGAAGAGTTGACTCATTGGAAAAGACTCTGGTGCTGGGAGGGATTGGAAGCAGGAGGAGAAGGGGACGGCAGAAGATGAGATGGCTGGATGGCATCACTGACTCGATGGATGTGAGTCTGAGTGAACTCTGGGAGTTGGTGATGGACAGGGAGGCCTGGTGTGCTGAAATTTATGGGGTTGCAAAGAGTCGGACACGACTGAGCAACTGAACTGAACTGAATGAAGGATAAATCTCACAAGATACAAAATATCTGAAAACTTTTGAAGGTTGCTGAGAAGCAATAGACCTAGTAGAGGGAAATACATTCTATGGAGGAAGGAAGATTCAGTAATTTAAGATGCCAGTTCTTACCAAACTGATCTATCAATTTCACATAATCCTAATCAAAACTGAAGAGGCAATTTTGTAGAGGTTGGCAAATTAATCCTAGGACTTATAGAGAAATGCAAAAAACCTAGAATAGCAAATAAGCTTGAAATAATTGGAGGACTAATGCTACCTAACTTCTAAAACTACAACATACAAGACAGTGTGACATTGGTATAAAGATAGACAAAAAGATCAATGGAACAAAATGGAAAGTCAGAAACAGTTCCACACATATATGGACCATTATTGTCAGAGAAGCAAATTGAATTGAAAAAAAAAATGATAATTTTTAGGAATGGCAAATGAAGACCAAGTTTACCAACACTGATTCTTAATATTAACAAATTATTACATGCATTTAAATTGACTATTATGTTGGTAATAAGCTGCATGTCAATTTAAATAAAGAAGGCTAGAGGACTGCAGAAACAAGGCAGAAAATAGCAATTATAATTTTGTTAAGCAGTAAATGCTACCACCTTGTCCTTGCTGTTAAACTCATTCAAACAAAAAAAGTTCTTTAAATTCCATGTTGGAAAGTACAGAACAGGGCATTTCAGGCAAAAGGAAATCAGCAAGGCATTTCATCAGTTCCTTCTTTATACCTCTCTGGGCTCTCATTTCCTCCTGTCTGGCTTATTGCAATAGCCATCTCAACGGCCTTCTAGCTGGTGAGATCTCCTGCCTTCAATCCATTCTATTCACAGCCACTGTGTTAATTTCCCCCAAACATCCATTTTTTGATGCCAATCTTTTGATCAAATGACCTAAGGCAGCAATTTTAGAAAATGCTACTACAGTTTGGGCAATATTAAAAGTTGTTCCTCAAAAATGTTTTGCAAATACATTTGGAAAATAAGGTTTTTAATAAACTATGTTTGTGTAGAACTTGAGATTTTAAGAGGCTAATACATGAAATGAATCTTCAAAGTGGGAATGAGAAAGGATGTAGAATGCATTGATTTTGGAACATCCAGCTGGGAAAAGCTGACATAAAATAAAGACAGTGTGGTGGTTGTTTCACAGTGTATATCAGTTCAGTTCAGTTCAGTCGCTCAGTCGTGTCCAACTCTTTGCGACCCCATGAATCGCAGCACGCCAGGCCTCCCTGTTCATCACCATCTCTCGGAGATTACTCAGACTCACATCCATCGAGTCAGTGATGCCATCCAGCCATCTCATCCTCGGTCATCCCCTTCTCCTCCTGCCCCCAATCACTCCCAGCATCAGAGTCTTTTCCAATGAGTCAACTCTTCGCATGAGGGGGCCAAAGTCCTGGAGTTTCAGCTTCAGCATCATTCCTTCCAAAGAAATCCCAGGGTTGATCTCCTTCAGAATAGACTGGTTGGATCTCCTTAAGGGGACTGGATCCAAGGGACTCTCAAGAGTCTTCTCCAACACCACAGTTCAAAAGCATCAATTCTTCGGTGCTCAGCCTTCTTCACAGTCCAACTCTCACATCCATACATGACCACAGGAAAAACCATTGCCTTGACTAAACGGACCTTAGTCGGCAAAGTAATGTCTCTGCTTTTGAAAATGCTATGTAGGTTGGTCATAACTTTCCTTCCAAGGAGTAAGCGTCTTCTAATTTGTCCATACCATTTCTGTCCTTTATCGAGCCCATCCTTGCATGAAATGTTCCCTTGGTATCTCTAATTTTCTTGAAGAGATCTCTAGTCTTTCCCATTCTGTTATTTTCCTCTATTTCTTTGCATTGATCACTGAAGAAGGCTTTCTTATCTCTTCTTGCTATTCTTTGGAACTCTGCATTCAGGTGCTTATATCTTTCCTTTTCTCCTTTGCTTTTTGCCTCTCTTCTTTTCACAGCCATCTGTAAGGCCTCCCCAGACAGCATTTTGCTTTTTTGCATTTCTTTTCCATGGGGATGGTCTTGATCCCTGTCTCCCGTACAATGTCACGAACCTCATTCCATAGTTCTTCAGGCACTCTATCTATCAGATCTAGGCCCTTAAATCTATTTCTCACTTCCACTGTATAATCATAAGGGATTTGATTTAGGTTATACCTGAATGATCTAGTGGTTTTCCCTACTTTCTTCAATCTGAGTCTGAATATGGCAATAAGGAGTTCATGATCTGAGCCACAGTCAGCTCCTGGTCTTGTTTTTGTTGACTGTATAGAGCTTCTCCATCTTTGGCTGCATAGAATATAATCAGCAAATCATCAAGTTATAAACCTTAAATTTAAAAAATTTTGAATTGCCACTGTATCTCAAAATTGGGGAAAAAAGAAATGCGTGAAGAATCCACAAAAAAATTCAAAGTTGGAAGGTTTAAGATTACTGTTAAAACATCTATTTTACTGCTATGTACTACTGCTAAGTGATGATTTAAATTTCAAAACTAACACAATTAAACTGTAACTAATAGAATTAGAACATAAACTTTGAAAAATATTTTAAATTTTTTATAATGAAAACACAACACATTGCTGAGAGAAATATAATAGGATATTTTTAAAAAATCAGAGATATACCATAATCATAGATTGAAAGACACATTATTGCTTCAAGTCAATTCTCCATAATTTGACTTACAATTCAATACATTCCCAATCAAACTTTCAGACTTTATTGGGTAGGGATTGACAGGATAATTCTAAAATTTATATGTAAATGCAAATCCTAGAACAAATAATTCTGCAAAAGAAAACAAAGTTGGAGGAACTATACTAGCAGATTTCAAGACTTACTATTGGGTTGGCCAGAAAGTTCATTCAATTTTTACACGCAATATTATGAAAAACCAAAATGAACTTCTTGGCCAACCCAATACTAAACTGGAGTAATCTAGACAGTGTAGCACTGGTGCAAAATTGAAAGTCTAGAAAGGCTGTCATCTATATACTGCCAATTGCTTCTTGACAAAGGCAATTTTCAATGGGGTGGGAAAAGGTTTTTCAAGAAATAATACTGGAGCAATTGTTTTTCTACATACAAAACAATACAAAATAATGAATCTAGATCCTTATCTCATACCATATACAATACTTTACCTGAAATGAATCATATCTCTATTTGTAAGAGTTAGGACATAAAGATTTTCTAGGCAACACTGGAAAAGACTAGTGATTTTATATAACAAAAAGATCTCTTAGGAAAAAAGGAACTATATAACAATCAATAAATGAAACTTCATAAAAATTACAAACTTCTCTTCAAAATCAGTTGTTAAGGCAATGAAAAGTCAAGCCACAAAGGAGACAACATTTACAAATGGCTGGAAAAGAATCTGAATCCAGAGTACATAAAAATATTCCACAACTCAGTGATAAAAATAGATCAACTATTTGAATGGCCACCTCAAAGAAGATTTACTAATACCAAGTAAACACAAGAAGAAATGTTCAAGGTCCTTAGTCATCAGTAAAGTACAAATTTAAAAACACAAAGTGATACCACAGAACTCCCACTTGAAACACTAAAATTAGGAAAACTGGCCCAAAACAAGTGTTTGTGAGAATGTAGAACGATTGACACTCAGACTGCTGGTGGTAACAGTCTTACAAAATTAAACATAAAACTGCTTTATGGCATATCATAACATGAGAGATGCTCAAAAATGCTCAGGGAAAAATTCCCCATTTTCTTTCCCCCACATACATTATTCAATCATATGATTGCATAATGGCATTGTGTGGTGGGACTAATTACCATCATGTCTCTAATTATTTTAGGTAAAATTCTAGAAAATACAAATTCACATATAATTACAGAAGGAAGAGCAGCAGTTATTTGGGGGTGGGGTGGTGGAAAAGGTGGACTACAGAAGAACACTAAGGGAACTTAAAGAGTTCATGGAAGTGTTTGTTATTTTACCTGTGATGATGATTTATACACACACACACACACGAGTGGGTGTGTGAAAACTGAAAGTGTTATTTCCTCAGTTGTGTCCAACTCTTTGTGACCCCCATGTCTGTAACCCGCCACCAGGCTCCTCTGTCCATGGAATTCTCCAGGCAAGAATACTGGAGTGGGAGCCCAGGGTCTCCCACATTGCAGGCAGATTCTTTACCATCTGAGCCACCAGGGAAGCCCCACACAAGCGCACATACACACAGACATTCAAATATGTTGAAATGTATCACATTTCAATATGAACACATTATTAAATATCAATTATACTGCAATAAAGTTATTTTTTAAACTATACAAGGGAATAAAGGTAATATTTCTTAACTTGGAATTCACTGCTCTTTACAATCTGACCAGTCTGAAAATATTTTAATGACAATGGCCAATACTTGCTGATCTGAGGTCTGAACGTGGTCTGGCTAAGCATTTCTCCTTTACAATTTTATTATGTTTTTGCCTCCTAGAACTGCTGCTGCTGCTGCTAAGTCGCTTCAGTCGTGTCCGACTCTGTGTGACCTCATAGACGGCAGGCCACCAGGCTCCCCCGTCCCTGGGATTCTCCAGGCAAGAACACTGGAGTGGGTTGCCATTTCCTTCTCCAATGCATGAAAGTGAAAAGTGAAAGGGAAGTCGCTCAGTCGTGTCCGACTCTTAGCGACCCCATGGACTGCAGCCCACCAGGCTCCTCCACCCATGGGATTTTCCAGGCAAGAACACTGGAGTGGGGTGTCATTGCCTTCTCCGCCTAGAACTGTGGAATTAAGAAAAAAATAGTCTTCAAAGTTTAGTTATTTCTCCAAGATAAATCTTGGTGTTAAGTTTTCCTAGAACACGATCTAAATATGTACTGATCTAGGTATTAATTGACTGCAGGAATTATTCTTTTATCATGTCTTTGAAGTCCTTAAGCATTTCTTTGAAAGTATATTCTATACTTATCTGGGGATTGTAATCTTCATTATGTGCCCACCCCGCAAATATCAACTACATCATCATCTATATTGACCAAGACAACCTGAACCTCTCTCTCAGGTTGACTAAACTTTAGACTGGCTTTATCCTGCCTCTGACCTCTGTCTCACCTGCCTTACAAAATCCAGATGGCCTAGCCACAGAGGCCGCTCTCCTCCAATTACTGAGGGCATTTCCTTTAGAAAACCTATCATAAATTTTTTCTGTATTCCTTTGTGATTTAACTGTTTTTAGAAGTTTCTTGCTGATTTTATAACTCTACTTTCTCAAAGACCTGGGAGTCATCTCTTCAAAATGCAATAAACAAGGGAGACAGCATCCCTCGGTCTGTTTCTGCAGGAGAGGAGGAGCTTAACTTGCCTCACTCCAATTATAAGACTATCTTGTGATGATGGTATGATAAAATGGTCTGTGGTCCTCCAAACTCACTCTCTCACCCCTTCTATCAACTGAGTTTAGCTTAGACTGCATTTCCATCTTTTCTGCCTATTACAATAGCACTGAATAAAGTCCTCTTCACCTATTTAACTTTGTATCACACATTTTTTGCATTGCCTATATCTCTTTTCCCTTTCCCTCAGTGTATACATATATTCTTCATGCCTGCTGGCAAGCTAGAGTGAACACTAGAAAGATTTGTTTTTAGTATAATTTTGAAGTTATCTATTTTAATTTAAATATTGATTCTGCTAGCTCCTTTTCCAATTGATAATTTGGTATTTTGCATCTCGCCCTTTGATGTCTTTAACCTGAGAGGGTAAAGCAATTCTTTTCCTAAAATTCTAAAATGTGTTTAAGTAAATGCATTGACCTAAAATTGCAGTATGTATTTACATAAAACATGGATATCTCCTTTCATTTTGGTGAAGAACTTTTGCATTAACTTAACATGGCATTTACTCTTAATTTTGCTATTAGAAATATTCTCACTGAGGTTCATAATTGTCCCTAAATGTTGTACAGAGATTCCCTTTTTTCTTTCCTACTGCTAATCATGGTATCACTTCAATATTTTAAATTAAAGGCTTCAATGTTATTGCATTATTTCCTTCCTCCAGTTAATAGGCTCGTTCAGCTTTTGGGAGCAGTGGACACTAAAGGAGACAGGGCACCAGGCAACTAACTTCTTTCAACTTTTCCTACATATTTATTGAATTTCATTTCCCATTGGTATCATGGTCATTTAAGTGTATGTCAGGATGAGATCTTCATTTCTTGGCTTTTGGGAGTGAATACCATCTTGGAAAAAGTTCTATCTAATGTGATTTTCTATGGCTCATAGAATCTTCTATTGAATCTTTAACACAGAATGTCTTTGTTGACTCAAAATGTCTTCACAATGTCATTCCCTTGTTTCTCCTTTGACTCAACTATAATTACAATCTCTCCTTTTCCTTTAAATGAGATTCCTGGTTATCTTTTGTGGTCACAAGATGTCTTGCTTACTCTGCTTCTCATTCTACAGAATGAGAATGAATCCATAAATATATCCCACTATTAACCTCCAAAAGCGAAAGTCAGTCATGTCTGACTCTTTGCGACCGCATGGACTATACAGTCCATGGAATTCTCCAGTATTCTGGAATGGGTAGCCTTTCCCTTCTCCAGGGGATCTTCCCCACCCACCCAGGGATCAAACCCAGGTCTCCCATATTGCAGGTGGATTCTTTACCAGCTGAGCCACCAGGGAAGTCCCTATTAACCTCCAAGCAAGAACATTTAATGGCATTATTCAGAATGTTCCCATCCACCATCTAAACCCCTTATCATCCTTAGGATTATAGGTAATACTTATTGCAGTGTAGAGTACTTCATCTAAACTGCATGTTATACAGCAGATAACTTAACGCAATTTGAAGTATAGCTTTACTGCCACTATTTAGTTTTGGTATACATATGCAGTTTACATCCAATTTGAGGCTGTTTTTCTTCTTTGAAAGAGATTAATGCATTGTAGACTTTGGCAACTTTCTTGCAAGTCTTTCCAGATTAACATTAAAATAACATTCAAATTTGCTCTGTGCAGCAAACAAAACATTTGATCAATTCATGAGACATGATTAGCACCCATTTGCCCCATGTCTTTTAATAATTTGACAGGTGATACCCCTCTAACAAGTCTCTCTGCTTCAGCTCTTATTCCCCTGTTCAGTTTATTTTCTGCAGAACAGCCAAAATTCTTCTGCTAAAATGAAAGGCACATCAGGTCGTTCCTCCACTCAAAATCTCCAGTAGTTTATATTTCATGATAAAGTCTCAAGGTTCCTATTATGAAATATAAGCACCTTCATGGTCCCAGTTCTCTTTATGTCTCTAACCTCATCTCCTACCCTTTCTCCCTAGTTCACACGAGTTGACACAACCTGCTTTGTCACTGTCTTGTAGAGGCCCCCAGTACTCCCCTCTCAAGCCATTTGCTTTTCCTCTTCCCCAGTTTAGACCCTTTAGACTTGTCAGAAGACTTTTTGTTAACATTATGTATTTTATATCTTAGCCCAATTTGTTTATTTTTATTTATTTTTTTAACGTTTTGGCCACGTGGCATGTGGGATCTTAGTTCCCTACCAGAGACTGACCCTGTGACCCCCACAGTGCAAGTGCCGAGTCTTAACCACCAGACTACCACAGAAGTCCCTCAGACTTCCATGACCACCCTATACCATCTAACCTTCTTTCCTGTCTTTCATCTCCCTTGGCACTTACAGTCTGTTTATTTATCTTGCTTATCATGTTATCTTCCCCATGAAACTCTAAGTCCCACATGGGCGAGGCTCTTTGTCTGACTTGTACATGTCACATCCCCAGGGCTCAGAGCAGAGTATGGCTGCTGTGAGTGGAATGTTTTATGTTCCCCCAAATTCATATGCTGTATCTCTAACCCATATTGATTGTGGTTTTAGGAAGTGGAACCTTTAGGATGTAATTAGGTTTCAATTAGGTCATGAGAGAGGAACCCAAGAGGAGGCTCAGTATTCTCATAAGAAGAAAAGAGACACCCCAGAGCTTCTTCCTTCTGCCATGTGAGCAAGAAGGCAGTCACCTGAAAATCAGAAAAAGGGCTCTTGCCAGACACAAATATGCTGCTATCCTGATCTCAGACTTCTAGCTTCCAGAATTGTGAGAAAATAAGTATCTGTAATTTAAGCCACACACACTATGGTATTTAGTTATGGGAGCCCAAGCTCACTAAATATAACTAATAATAAAGAGTTTAATGAGTATATGAATATATCAGGGTATAGAAAGAAAAGACGCTGATGGCTTGGGTCTGGGGACCTTCTCTCCAGGCAGGAGAACTCAGCTGCCACAGGCCAAGATGATCCATGCTATCCAATTAGTGCTAAAAATAAAATCGGTGATCTAGAAATATTATTGACAGTGTTCAATGTAGCATATATCTCATAGAAATACTCTAGTGTACTGATTTTAAGTTCAGGTTGCAGAGCTGGAAAGCCTGGGTTGAATCCTCAGCTTGGCCATTTACTAACAACTTGTGCAAGTTACCTAATCTCTTGTAAGTAATTTGCAAAATGGATAGAGAAGTAACATCTGCCTCACAAAACACCCTCTGACATAAGTTGTACCAATGTTTTCTCAGGTCAGTCTCCAAAGACAATATAAGTAAAGACAACAATAAACAAATGGCGCCTAATCAAACTTACAAAGCTATTGCACAGCAAATGAAACCATAAACAAAAAGACAGCTTGCAGACTGGAAGAAAATATTGGCAAATGATACAGCAACAAGGGCTTAATCTCCAAAATATACAAACAGCTCAAATAATTCAATAGCAACAAAAAATCCAATTAAAAAATGTATAGAAGACCTGAATAGACGATTCTTCAGACATACAGATGGCCAACAGGCATACGAAAAGATGCCCATCATCACTAATTATTAGAGAAATGCAAGTCAAAAGTACAATGAGGCATCAGCTTACACCAGTCAGAACGGCCATCATTAAAAATTCTATAAATAATAAATGCTGGAAAGGATATGGAGAAAAGGGAACACTCCTATACTGTTGGTAGGTATGCACAATGGTGCAGCTGCTATGAAAATGGTATGGAGGTTTCTCCAGAAACTAAAACTAGAGTTGGCATGGAATCTAGCAATCCCACTCCTGGGTATATACCCAGACAAAGCTTTAATTCAAAAAGATACACGCACCCCTGTGTTCACAGCAGCACTTCTTACAATAGCCAAAACATGGAAACAACCTACATGTCCATCAACAGGTGAATGGATAAAGATGATGTGGGGTATATATACACACACGGCAACATGCATGAACCTAGAAGATATCATTCTAAGTGAAGTTAGTCAGAAAGAGAAAGGCAAATACTACAGGGTATCATTTATTTGTGGAATCTAAAATATGACATAAATGAACACATCTATGGGACAGAAAGACTGACAGACCCAGACAAGAGACTTACTGTTGCCAAAGGGGAGGAGTATGTGGAAGGGAAGGACTGAGAATTTGGGATTAGCAGATACAAATTATCATGTATAGGATGGGTAAATAACAAGGTCCTACTATTTGATATCCCATAATAGACCTAATGGAAAAGAGACTTCCCTGGTGGCTCAGATAGTAAAGCATCTGTCTACAATGTGGGAGACCCGGGTTGTAATGGAACAGAATATGAAAAGTAATATGCATAATATATATTTATAATTAAGTCACTGCTGTATAGCAGAAATTAACAAAACACTGCAAATCAACTGTACTTCAATAAAAAATAATAATAATACCTGCCTCAGAGAATTGTGAAGATTACAAAACTTCATATATGGGAGTATTTAGAATTTAGGCCACATATTTACTCTACTGCAGATATTGGATCATGTTTACTGTTGTGAAGTTGCTCAGTCAAATCTCTCAAAGGTCAGAACTGCCTAGATATAAAACCAGATGAAATCTGAGATTTGGATAGGACTTCCTTATAATAAAATTATTTCTTTTTCTTCCCTTTGTGATGAGCAACAAGTACAATGACACAATCAGAATATTAAAACTATCAAAGGAATACAGTTCATATAGGTCACACTCATTTCTCTGATGAGCAAATTGAAGTTTCAGTAGGTGTTTCATAATGGATGCTTAACAAAAAACTCCCAGGGTTTAATCTAAATCCTATTACATTAAGAAGAAATAACTCAGAGAAGCAAACTTTCTACTTGCTTAGACCAAAACTCAAATGGTTTCAGCATGAGTAGGCTTAAAAATGCAACATATACAATAGTACTTACATGCTAGAGAATACTCAAACATTTGTGAATAGGACAACTGAATAAGTATATCTTGAACACATGTGTTTTACATGAAACCTAATGTGTCTATGCATAAACACAGTTCCATTTAACATCACAAGAACAGTACATCACTTGCCCAAATTAACTTTCTGCCTTTACATGAAGATCATGATCCCAAATAAAAGAGTAGCCTACAATTTTTTATATTGAGTATTTGATAAAAATAATTTTCAAACTTCTGTATCTCCATACATGTAAGCAATTTATCATTATGATCTCTATGATTTCAGTTTTACCTAACTAAAATGAACTGTCTAAAGAAAATGCATATAATTAATTAACTGAAGAGAAGTTATTTTGGGTATCTTTTTTGGCACACTGAGGACCTACTATCCACAACTGACATAACTGAATCTCACAAAAACTATACTGCTCTTTAGTGAAAGTGAAAGTGAAGTCGCTCAGTCATGTCCGACTCTTTGCGACCCCATGGACTGTAGCCTACCAGGCTCCTCTGTCCTCAGGATTTTCCAGGCAATATTACTGGAGTGGATTGCCATTTCCTTCTCCAGGGGATCTTCCCAACGTAGGGATCAAACCTGGGTCTCCTGCATTGTAGACAGACGCTTTACTGTCTGAGCCACCAGGGAAGTCTTTATCTATTCAAAAACTTTGCTCCAAATTTTAGGCTGCTATTTCTCTCACTTGCTTTCTTTCTCTACTCATGATTCTTTCCCCTTGTAGAAATTGATATGCATAGCGTGACAGTGCCTTTAGCCAACACACTACTCATATCAAAAGGAAATTGCTCTTATTCTCATGAATGTTTGGCAAAAATACCTGCTAGGAAAGCTTATTTCCTTTTATTGGCATGCCTGAATTCTAAGCAGTGAACAGCAGTCACTGAATTATTTTTAAAATAGCATTACTTAAACATTTCTAATTCTTTAGAAGACCTTGGGAATACTATAAGGCTGATGTTTTCAGACCAGAGATTTATGTATTCATTTTATAATTAGCAGGTATCATTTGCTGGTGTGTGCATGTTCAGTCATGTTTGACTCTTTTGTGACCTCATGCACTGTAGACTGCCAAGATCCTCTGTCCATGGGATTTCCCCAGCAAGAATACTGGAATGGGTTGCTATTTCTTCCCCTAGGGGATCTTCCATACCTGGGGAATCAAACCTGGGTCTCCTGCATTGTAGGTGGATTCTTTACCACTGAGCCATCATCATTTGCTATAAAACCCAAATTAATATTCAGTAGCTCCTCATCAAAACATTATTGCATTTGCAAATATCTATGTAATACTGATGAGGCTAAAACCAGTAGGTTGTTTTTTTAAGAAACAGTCATATTTTATATCAAGCAGGTGTAAGTATATTTTTACATGCAGTAATAACACTTATGCATAATCCTCAACTGAATCCCACTTCCCAAGCATCAACTTCTTCCTAGATTAGCTGAGTGCATGAGGTCTATTGAGCCATTAGCTTTTACTGAGGTGTAGAGGAGTATCAGTCCCTACAGAATAGAGAATTAACTCTTGCCCTGTAGCAAAGCTTTTTCCTGGTTTCTCTTCACAATGGGATTCCTTTAACCATGCCTTGTTCTAATGAAACCAGAGTAAAGTGGCAGTCAGAAGAAGAAAATGAAATCTATTGAAATGAAATCATCACATGAGTCTGGCTTTTTTCTCACAATAGGGTGATCTGACATGATTAATCTTCAATGACAGACCTCCTCTGGGGGCGTCCATGGAAATTCCTCTAGTATTAAAGTACACATGTCCTAAAATGAAAGTAATAGTTGTCATTCATAAAAAGATTTTTTTAAATGCTCTGGCTACCCACTCTAGGATTCTTGTCTGGAGAATTCCATGAACAGAGGAGCCTGGCAGGCTACATTCCATGGGGTCACAAGAGTTGGACAGGGCTGAGTGACTAACAGAAAGGTGTAATATATGAAACATGAATCTTGAAAGTGAAGTAAAAGTGTTAGTCTCTCAGTAGTGCCTGACTCTTTGTAACCCCATGGACTGTAGCCCACCAGGCTCGTCTGCCCATGGAATTCTCCAGGCGAGGATACTGGAGTGGTTAGCCATTCCATTCTCCAAGGGATCTTCCCAACCAAGGGACTGAACCTAGGTCTCCTGCATTGCAGGCAGATTCGTAACCATATGAGCCACCAGAGAAACCCTGACATGATTAATCTTCAATAATACACCTCCCTCTGGAGGTCCATGGAAATTCCTCTGAGTACTAAAGCACACATGTTCTAAAATGGAAGCAACAGCTGTCATTTATGAAAAGGTTTTCTCAATTTTACCTAAAAATACGTAGTATCTGATACCAGTAAGGAGACTTCTACTACAAGGTAAGTGGCAAAGGATTTGAAAGACCTTTTCCTCTCCCACAATAAAATAAGAAAAAAAAAATGAGATGAAATAAAAACCATCAGTTCAGTTCAGTCACTCAGTCGTGTCCGACTCTCTGCGACCCCATGAATCACAGCACGCCAGGCCTCCCTGTTCATTACCATCTCCCGGAGTTCACTCAGACTCAAGTCCATTGAAGCCGTGATGCCATCCAGCCATCTCATCCTCGGTCGTCCCCTTCTCCTCCTGCCCCCAATCCCCCCCAGCATCAGAGTCTTTTCCAATGAGTCAACTCTTCGCATGAGGTGGCCAAAGTACTGGAGTTGCAGCTTTAGCATCATTCCTTCCAAAGAAATCTCAGGGTTGATCTCCTTCAGAATGGACTGGTTGGATCTCCTTGCAGTCCAAGGGACTCTCAAGAGTCTTCTCCAACACCACAGTTCAAAAGCATCAATTCTTTGG